>JAOYSI010057434.1:0-12021 GCA_025775065.1 Hiodon alosoides
GTTGCTGGTGTCGTGTTGGGTTAGGGTTAGGGTTGCTGGTGTCATGTTGGGTTAGTGTTGCTGGTGTCGTGTTGGGTTAGGGTTAGGGTTGCTGGTGTCATGTTGGGTTAGTGTTGCTGGTGTCGTGTTGGGTTAGGGTTAGGGTTGCTGGTGTCATGCTTTTTCTGCTGTGCACTTTTAAAACCACTAATTTACATTGTTAGTTTTCAAATGGTTTAACAGTTGGCTACGACCAATGAGCTTGCCTTCGTTTTCAATCCATGACATTTATGCTGTTACATTTTGAAAAGTGTGTGATGTAAACACAACAAGCAAGATGGTGACTGGCCTAGCCTATTGTATTATGGCAAATAAGGTAAATTGGCCATGCATTTTGAAATCAGAAGGAAGTCAAATTGAGTAGGAAGCTGGCCTTGAGAGAGGACTAATGAAATTATATACACAGATTTGTTTCCATAAGCTTGTACAATGTCTGCTGATTTATGCATCTGCCGGTTAAATTTGTAATGGCCTGCAAATTTGCCTAAAGAGGATGGCTCGAAAAACAAAACTAGTGGACAAGGATGGTTTAGCCCGGTGGATCCACAGATATGGAGGTCTGGAAACCCTACATATGTGATGAAAAGTGATTACTTGACAAGCCTGTGATAAAAACATCCACGCTGCAGTAGCTAGAACTTCAGGGAGCGAAAAAACCAACAGACTACAAATATTTATGCGAAATGATACCAAATGTGGTTATGGCTGTATTCAACAAACACAGTAACGCGTCATTGTATTTAACCTCACCGCCTCTGCTGGATCAATGGAAAAAGTTCTAAAAAATACATCTTACAAACGTTTAGCCGTTTCTGCTTCGGGTAGAGAATGTATAAGTAGGCTATTTTTTTGCCGTTTATTTTTAAGATTAAAAATCTCACTGTTCTCATTCAAAATTGCAGCTGACCTGGGATGACTCTGCTTCAATCCGTTTGGTTTTTGTGATTCGAAGCCACAGGTCACATGGGCATGTAGTGGCAGAAATTCTTCCATCCACTTCTCAAATTCCCCAGTCTAGCTATCTTAAGGGAACAACAAAAAAGAAACAAATTATGATCAGGTTTTAATTTGTTTTTTAATGTCGGCTGAAGACAAGGTTCATGATTGTCATCTAAAGCTGCGTGATGTAATTTGTGGACTGCTAACCCCCAGGTTTTTAATCATTGAGAAGTGCACCTATGGCTTATTCTTCATTAATGAGGACTTGTATTTGACACTTTCCTGCTGCGTCTCTTCCTTACGCGGACGTCCTCGTTTGCCGCACCAGCGCCGCAAACTCCCACCCGACGGATCCACATCCCCGGATCAGCTCTTTTAGCCCAGGATGTCTGATTTGTTGCCGGCAGTTTTGCAAAGAGGCATTAATTCTGTTTCCCTCTGAATCTCGATGGGAGATCTTGTTTGGGACATTTCTCCTACAGACTAAAAAAGAAAAGTGACAGTGCAGAAAGCTTACGGGGTTATTACACCTTCTCGCTGGTGTTCGCATTCAGTGCCCGTTGAGATAATGACAGCTTAATGAAGTTACTATTTGCCGTTATTAATCTGCTAACTGATGCCCCTTATCAGGAGGTGCTATTTTGGATTTCCATCAAGTCACGCCGATTTGCAAGTCTACGAGTTTCAATGTGTCTTCCAGGTTTCGAGTCCATGCGATTTTCATAATTGGACTTTCTGTTAGAAGAAAAACACATACAAATTCACTGCGCTAGTGTTAGAGCGCCGATAATGCATGAAATTATTCTGAATTTACAAAATCTGCAAAGGAGTCTTTGTTATTATGCTTCATCATTATGATGAGAACAATAATACCTGTACTAGTAGTGTTAGAAAGCAACTCCTCTATTTCTGCCACTAGTACCATTATAATAGCTATCATTATCATCGTTATTATTAGCAGTAGCCGTAGCGTTATTGTCGTTGCCAGTCCTGGTGATGGAGGTTATAACGGAGAAGGGTTTGACTGTAATCACACAGATCAGCCAGTGGGATGTACCAGCTGGAGGTCAGAAGGGCTGAGCTGACTCGAGCTGGGGAAAAGGGGAAAATTGACAGGCGGCGTGAGGCTAGTAGCAGGGTTGGAGGAGCCTAATCATGCTTCTTTACCCTACCCGTGTAAAGTGGCAGGGTTTGTAGAGATCAGCTGAGATACACAAGAGCAATCTGCAATTACAAACTGGGGAGAAAAAAAAAATGACATCACTGTTAATGGACAGAGTGGGATAGAATATAATTATTTATTAAAAAGGGGGGAATCCAGAATTAAACAGATATGTCGGTAGCTGGGACACACGTGACAGCCAACTGCATAAGATTTAAGTCCGTAAATCAGCGCCATCAAAGTCAATGGATACAGGGTGTGTTGGGTTTCTTTTTCCTCCACTCTGCTTAATTTAGTTATGTGGCTATATAAATGAACTGGGTGTGTTTTGTGAGATCATTTCAAAGATATCCAGATTACCCCCCCCCCCCCAAGTCAATTCAATTTAGTTTTATTTAGCATATCGTTACAAAGTTACAAAGCAAGTTGTCACAAGTTGTCCCTTTATAACAGACGTTTTCCAGAGGGAAATTTTCAAAAGCACATAGAAATGACAGTTCAGGATTAACAAATCAGACTAATCTGCCCTGATTTTGGGCAATAATGTATACTTTTTTACATTAACAGCACATAGGGTGCTACAAAGTTTGTCCATTTGAGAGAAGGCCTGTACAGTCCAGCATCCTAGAGAGTGACTTATCTGAATTGCAGGCTTTTGCTGTCAACACATATGTAGATATTACTTGGGCCTGGGGTCTTCAGACACTCACTAACAAGACTTTTACTTTATCCTCCCGGTACCATCCAAGCCCAGCTGTGCAAAATTCAGCACATGAACTTCAAAGCAGAAAGTGGCACCAACTTGTTTCATAACCAGACATGGACTGGTATCACACGGAGTGGTGAGACCACCACCCGCCAGGCAGGAAGGTTCCTGACTCTTTGGCAGGGACCAAATCAAAACTTTGACAACCCACTAATCACACTTTACATAACTGCATTTAATAGCTTTCCCTTTTTCATGAGTACAAGAAATAAGAAGAGAAAACGTAACTAAATGCAATAATATTGAATGCGATTAGCCGTAACGCTGTAAGATGGCGTCCATTATTAGAGCAGGATTATCAGTGGGTTTACACCATGCTTTAGTACTCTGACGTGTGTACGTGGGAAAATACTATTGTCTGACCCAAGTGGTGGTAAGCCTGAGCATTCACTATTGGAGCAAATCGACATCCGTTTCGGGTTTGCGTGCCTACTGGGCTCTAGACGTTGTCAACACAATTGACTGTTCAAGGATCTAACAATGTTATTCAAGCGTGAAGGAGAGCCTCTCCAACTGGGGTGGAGCCCATCTCCTCTATGTAGGTTAGGTTTCTCCCCTAAAGAACATCAGTCATTTACAGATGCAGCATTGGGGCTATTTACACGCAAAAAGGAAGAACAGAATTTCCGCACTCACAGATGAGCCCACTAAACCTGGCTCCAATGGACCCCACTCTAGCAACCCCAGGGGCTGCCACTTGTCTAACATCCGTCTGGACTCGAACTGGGCAGTCACCCCATGGTATTATACTATAATTATCATCATACTGACAGCCCGGCAAACTCCTGCCCCTCATGCGGGAAGATCTGGCCCAGCTCCAGGAGTTCCAGAGAAGAAGACGTGTGGGCTTGGTAACTTAGACAATCCAGCAGCCAGACTGACAGAAGAGGGAACAGGTGTACCGTCGAAACCTACTAAAAATGTGGGTGGAGAGGGAACTGACTAAGGCCTTCGCCATAGCCTAACCAACCAACAAAGTCGTGCCAGAGGACCTGGTGGGAATAGGTTAAGGGCTGTGGCACTAAGGGGCATTTTTGTCGTGAAGAGCCTGCAACGTAGACGCACAGCCCGACATAACACAGGCAAATCGGCTGCTTCACAGCGCTAGAGTGTTCAGCACCACGGCCAGCGACCGACCCTGGAAACGCTCGCTCAGTGAACCCCCGACCATTAAAGAGGCCCAACAGAAACCACTTGCCTCATTACGCAGCGTGGACAAATGTGAGGATAAAAGCCAGCCGGGAGTCAAAGTCAGCGGCAGAACCGGGATGAAGGAACTGGGAGGACCAGGAGTCACCGTACGCAGCCCACCCAGGAACACGCATGAGACCACAGTCGGGCACAGATCATGGGCAATCAGCCATAGCTTATGAAAATCTGGTTAAAAACGTCCCTTTCACGGCCAACATCAAGGAACGTCTCTTGCAACATTTAGCAAGACAACCGAAAACATTTGCTGATCATTACCTAAAAGCATGATTTTTTCAAAAGCAGGAGACATGACAATCCTGCGTGAGAAATGAGCGTGTAACTGGCCCAGTGTCAGCTTTACACTAAGCAGTCAGTCAGTGGCTGAGGGAGAGAAGCCTACAGGAGGATCAACCTCCTTTGTCGTTAGGAAGGGAAGGAAGGAAGGAAGGGTACCGGAGTGGTCTACCAGGTTGGAATTCCAGGTTTTATGAATCAACCGTCAACAGTGCTGGCAGCAAATACTATTTTCACAGTCACCCAACGCCTGGATCGTTTCGTTTATGTAATTTATAACTTGCACCAGCAGCAGAGTTTGCTACGGTCTCCCGAGACTTACATTTACATTTCATTGATTCATTTACATGGACAGAATCGCCCGCACTTTTAATGGTCAATGGCAATGAAGAGTGCTCTCTCAGCAGGCAACCGCAAACCGCTCAGTCATTCAACAACAGCGGGGCTCTGCGATATTCCTAAGCAGCCAAACAGGTTTTCACCAGCGATTCCTTCAGACAGTGCTTATTTTTCAAAGCAAAGTAGTGCGGGGCATGAACAATTACAATAGAGACGCCGTGCCCCATGCTACTGGGTTGGGGGGGGGAAAGATCAATAAAACGTTTTTGTGTGGTTTTTGCCTTCCAATTGGTGTCAGTAATTCCTGGGGTTCTGGGGGCTGCTGATGTCAGTTCTGCTTGCGTGTTTACTTAGAAATGATCAGTTCTGTAGCTGATGCTTGACATTGAATAGCACGTGAATTTTTTTTTCATTTCTTTAATAACATGTCACACGGAGGTCCAATTCCTACCGGCATTTCTATGCAACTGCTAAAGGGAACAGGATACTTTTTATATCTTAAAGGTTGTTGCCTTCCACTTGAAAATGTAATAAAATGATTGTATCAAATTGCATTTTTATGGTATCTAGCTCCGGGCCAAATCAAAGTGATTGCGTTGCGCTAGAGGTTGTTGGATAAAACACAGGAAATTTTCCAGTGAAACGCGGGACCAACTTGTTCGCAGATTGCACAAAAAGTAAGTAAAGTTCTAGAATACCTGACATCAGTGTTATATATAGTTTTACTTGCATCCTCAATAGAAGCAATTTGTGTTTAGCCTTGCCACAGTTAACAGCTTTAATATAAAGCACAGCGTACTATTTATTTACTAAACAGTGATACTCTTTCACAATCACTGAGAGCTATAGAGCAACACCACTTTCACAGGGCTATCTTTTTTATTCTGTTTGTGATCTGAGAAGATGTTCAGACTTTTCACTCACTGCGCTCGCTTGGTCACGCCTGTTATCTCAACATTCCGTACAACTATTTATATTTTAAAGACACAGTGTCCCTTTGCAACGAACTGAAATAGACAACTGAGAAAGTTCCTCAGTTTTCAACGTTAGACATTTGAATTCTTGCATTATCCCAGCACACACTAAATATTTTTCCCTGAAATTAAAATGTAAGGCGATGTTTGTATATTATTAATTCATTTTGACTTATTTGCAGTTGTAGTGAAATGTCCCTTTATTGGAAATTTTAATGGTGTGTTTTTTGCAGAATTCTCCTTGCATGATTTCAGCAGGATGGTTTGCCTCTTTCGTCTTGCTCACTATGAGGGCGTCGCATTTATTTCTCAGCATCTTGATTTTTGGACAAATTCTAATTGGAGCATTGATTTGATTTTGGGGTTGCATCAACAGCTCTGCGGGCTTTTTCGTTTAAAATATTGAATGGCAGAATAATTCTCCACTTCATGTGTTCTATTGCCTAGAAAAAGAAAAGAAAAAAACATAATTTTCTTTGATTGTTTTGGAAGATCATAACTTTCCCAGGACCCAGTTCTGCCAACATCCAGAATATCCAAGTTCTGTGACCCTTGTTCTTTACGTAACAGGAAGACCGTGTTAACATTTGTAGCGCCGAGCTATGGCTGATAACTCTCTCTCTCTCTCTCTCTCTCTCTCTCTCTCTCTCTCTCTCTCTCTCTCTCTCTCTCTCTCTCTCTCTCTCTCGCTAGGATCATTTTGAGAATTTTTTTTTTTGCCACCAATAACCGATTGAATCGCTTTGATGCAACTCTTTCAACTCCTTCAAGTATTGTCAATTGAAATGGTAATATAATAATCATATTAAATATATATAATAACATATAATAATATTAAAGCAACACAAAATAATGATAAAAACTTTCCTATTCTTCAATGCTTGCTCATGGCCAGCAGACTAATGCTCTGTGTAGCTACACTAAAACATAAATCGTTATTAAAATATATAATAGATAAGTGCTACTTATGAAAATGTACAGTGCAGATATGAAATATCTCTACTTCAGTACAGCCAACTGTCTATAATGCAAAATAGCTAAACAATAGCTCAGTTCAGTAGACACACAACTGTTCAACAGCCAGATAAATACTTCACCGTCAACAGAAGAACCAGTACAGTTTAGAACCGTGTCGATAGATGAAAATTCTTGATCCCCGTTTTTCAGAGTTGGGTGAAAGAAAGAAAGGATAAAACATTCATTGCTGTGATGGCGGTCTTAGTGTTTTAATAAGGAGCAAATAGGTTATGAGTCCCACAAGCTGAGAGAGGTGCAGGAAAAGGTAACTAGCTCCGGTCATTAATATGGACGCCCACCAGGTGCCTCCAGCAACCTCGGTGTGTGGGCTCAAATCTTATTTTGCGCTGCATATAATTTTCAAGATCACAGATATATTTAAACATGGCAGAGTCATTAATAAACATTATCAGATGTTGCGTGCTCCCTTTCCACAGCAGGCTTATGTTGACGTCGCTAGGTGTTGGGGCAGTTCCAACCTGGAGCTGGAGTGACGGTTCTGGGCCTGGAGTTGCAGGAACAGGGTGAGGTCTTCTAAAGTCCTACAACGGCACAAACACGTTCATAATTCATGATGCCCCCCCACACCCTCCATTTTCAACCCTGCTTTGCGGGCTTCAAACTCTATGGGAGGCTGAATGGGAATTAATTCATTAATAAGGGAATCAGCCACCGGCTCCGGGTTTTCCAATCACTGAACAATGAGGGTCTCACCGGAAAATGTCATGTCCTCAAAGAAATGTGAAAATCCATCTTATTGATTTAGAGCTGTGTGTTTGATCTGCTCCGGGACCTCGTGGCTCGGTGGTTTATGCACCTGTCTGTCGATCATCGGGGGTTCCATGGCGTTCCTCGGCTCCAAAGCGATAAGAGAACTAACGCTTTCTCAGTGCATAAACCGAGTCTGAATCAAAATGCATTATGCATTTTTCATACATAAAGATTTTAACATGAGAAAGGATGAGAAATTAGATTTTTCTAATGGACTTTAAAAAATATCTGACACTGTCAATGGGGTGAAGCTCCTCTTTGGCTTGCTTGATTTTAGGCGTGATAATGAGGCCCAAGGCAGAGAGAAAACCTGGTTATTAGTGCACAGTCCCTCGTGCTTCAGCATTAAAACCACTGTTGGAAAAGATTCTCTCGGCGCGCAGCGCTTTCGCAGGCCCTAATTGCAGATACAGCTGACCGGAGGCGGTCACTGGCGGGGCTCGGCGCACGGCGCTCTGTCGAACCGACGCAGCAGGGCCCCCGCAAAGTCAACTGACGTGCCATGCAGCCCGGTGGTCTCCCTTGGCAGGCCTTAACGGGTGCGGATCGCTAGGGGGGGCCAGTGGTGGACGTGTCGACTGCTCTGACAGGTGATGAGGCTGATGGGACAGCGCTGACCCGGCCCGTCTTCACAGGACCGCTTCCTGAACGCCGCCTGCTTGGCTCGCCTTCAGAGAATATCCCTGATTAGGTCCATCACCGGCCTCAAAGGCGGGCTGTGGAGATGCAGCACAGACAGGGGCTGAGTGCTCTGGGTCTATTGGAAGGCAAATGAATAATAGATCGGACTCACGGAGCCCTTTATGGTGAGTGATGAGAAAGCAGAGGCAAGGGTTACACCCTACGCAGTCATCTACCCTGTGTGACATTCTGAATAATGGATTTTGTGAAGCTAGGTGAAAGATATCATCTGGTATTTACACCAGTAGAAATAAATACGCTGTAACTCACCGGCTTCAATGTAACCCACAGTGCAATGTTTGTGCTCATGACACCAAGATAGACCTTTCAGTCTTACTGCGAAAACTGCAGAGACGATGGGACAACACCTTGGACCTCAAATAAATAGACTGCAGACGAACTGCTAACAAGTGGGTGTTACTATTGGAAGTGTCAACCACTACAAAGGAACCTTTCAGTTTGTTATGGCAAATCGAGACCTTGCGTTATAACAGTTTGGGGGTCTGGACATCTTTTCGTAAGTATCTCTTTTTTCTCTCACAAAGATCTTGGTCTGAGCTCTAATACACAGCGAATGACCTCTGTAACATCTGTAGGAGATGTTATTTAGCTTTTTTCCTTATGCCTGCAGACTCTAATTACCCATCATTCACCTGGGTGGTTCTCATTCATGTCCCCAGGGCATGTCACTTTGCTTTATACGATTCATGGTTGAATTTTTGTGGGAAATGTAGTCCGTCTGTCCGTCTGTCCGCCCCCCTGCCATGCTGCTATCTAGCTATCAACATGACGGACAGCAAAATTGTCAAATTCTGTATAACAACCGGACAGTACAGCATGACTGTAAACATAGTTTGGAATTCATGTCAGAAACAACTTAAAAGATTATCCAATCAAAAGCTTAAGCACTAATAAATTGCGTATTGATTTATTATTTGTTGAACGGAAATGGGCTGGCTAAACTCCTCAGTTCCATAATACTGCTTGATCCATAAAACATGTTGAGACAAACCCAAGGAGCAAACAAACTCCCGCTGGCTTCATCTCTAATAGATATCTATGTGTTCATTTATAAAAGGAGACAGCTTAACAACTCAGGCATTGCTTTAAAAGATAGAAAGAATGGCAGCTTCTAGGGAAAAAAGGGTTTTTTGCATGTGTCCTAGGGGAATAATGGGCTAAAGCACATTAAATAAAAAATACTTAAATGGCACAGATATAGAATTGAAATTTCAATTACACTGAATGGAGACAAACGATATGCTGCAAAAGTGACACCAGCCATCAGAGCCCGGGTTCGACACGATTCGAAAGACATGCACCGTTGATGTATTACAAGTCTCCTATTAAGGGCCGCTTGGACACTGCTGCTACACATTTTTAAAAGGCTGTGTCCGGTTACTATCCATCGTGATCTGATTGCTATCCCGTCCTATGTGTGGCGCTTGAACACAAATGGGAAATGTTTACTGAATTATGTGTCCTATTACCAAAAAATATTTACATTGCATTTTTTCTCAGAGTTTTGTTCAATGTCGAAACCGTTACGTAAAGTCAAGCCTCCTAACTACTTTGCAATGATTTAAAAGAATTCATTAGCAGTTAATTTTCCTGAGAGGTGACTAACTGTTTCAGATGAATGTTACAAACGTGTCTTAACGATACTTTCAACAGCAGAAGTTGGTTTGTTAAAGTTTACACTAGGTGACCCTGGCACCCCCTTTGTGTATCTATGGAGATGGGACAACAGGTAACTAATCAAACGTGACTATACCTTGAAATCCAACCACACAGCTTTAATAACCGAATGCATGATATATAAAAATACAGTTAACTCGCCTGAGATTATGTGTTACCTTTGTAGATGCGTGTGATTCTGCGGCACTTCTGTGGAAAGGTCATCAGCCTTTATGTCTGGTCAGCACACCTCAGGCATTGTAACGCTATCCAAGCCTGAGCAGGCAAAAACGGCAGATACAAGCCCCAAGACATGTGACCCTGATGCAGATTGTGCTGATTGAATATAACCTGTATACGTCCCTAACTAATATTAATGAGTTATATGTTATATATAATGACATACTGTCATTAAAAGTATTTCAGCCAAAATCATTTTGGGAATTAACAATTTAAAAATTGAAATGATATATAGAGCATGTTAAAAAATAAAGAAGAAAAATAAAAAATAAGAGTCTTGACCAGCTCACATTCTTACATGAAAATTATTAGTTTATAACTAAGTTTATAACATTCATCTGAAACAGTTAGTCACCTCTCAGGAAAATTAACTGCTAAGTAATTCTTTTAAATCATTGCAAAGTAGTTAGGAGGCTTGACTTTACGTAACTGTTGTGACATTGAACAAAACTCTGAGAAAAAATGTAATGTAAATATTTTTTGGTAATAGGACATATAATTCAGTAAACATTTCCCATTTGTGTTCAAGCGCCACACATAGGACGGGATAGCAATCAGATCACGATGGATAGTAACCGGACACAGCCTTTTAAAAATGTGTAGCAGCGGTGTCAGTTCTCATATGGCAAATCAGACAGATTCCTTGTCTGGACACATGACTAACTCAGATCCAGTCCTTTCCTGTTTACCGAGCTAGAGAGGGAAACGGGACCCAAAGCGTGGCTTTTCTGTGTTTAACCCACGAATGAGGCCGTTTGACGAAGCGGCGTTAGGCGACTGAACCCCTGTCTGTTCCAAAACGAACACTCGACTTTGCAGGCTGTTAGAACAAGCTCCTTCTGAAGCCCTGAAATACACACTGAGCGCTGTGTGCTGTGTGGGAACCACATGTAGTGAGCTACGGATCAAAGCACAGCACCAGTACCGCAGGGTCGAGTTGGCCCGGCTAAGCAGCCCACGAGCTCTTAGTGTACAAATGGAAAATGGAAATGTGTCATAAAGAAGTAATCACTGGCTTTACCTCGACGTGCCAGTTTGCAGGGAGGCTGAGGCACGTTTGATAGAAAAGTGCATTATTACTGAACTCGTGATCATATGTGGTCCCAAGTGCTCTTCAGATAAATGGCCGTGAACTCGTTTTCTCTGTCATTGTCATCATTATTATTCTCCTTTTATGGCCACGGAGGCCGTAGGAGTCCTGCAGACATAACCACTGGGCCTCCCCTGGGACTCCATATCCTGCAAAACCCTGTATTCTAAATAAGCCATATCTGCCCCACTCATTCACTATGCCAGTGACACAATTGACACCATTCTTTTTTTTTTTCTGCCAGTAGTTAATTTTGTTTGATTAAAGCAAGGAAAGCAACTGACTTAGACTGACAAAGAGCTTTATGTCATTTTAATTGGAATGCATTACCTAGTTTTGGAATACAAAAATGGTTCAACACTTTAAGCGATCCGTGAGAATCAAAAAAAGTGAAAAATCCAGAAAGAGATTCCTTAGAATGGCCAAGTCTGATAAGTGCTTGAGTTCATAGGCTGAAGTTCGTGAGGGGGGTTGTCGATATACTTTCCTGCAATTCACTAGCAGAGATGAAAATACCGGCATTTACGTGTACTTGACATGTCTGGCTACCACATGATAATAGTCCCGCAGACATGCCATTCGAAGCAGGCAAATCAGGTTTTGAGAAACTGCTGAATTTAGAACAAACTGTTGCAGTAAATTTTTTCTGCCAATCCATGGTGTTCGCTAATTCCCACTCACGTGAGATAATACCTCAGTGCTGACTACAGGAACGAGCATGTTGATGGAGATAATACCTCAGTGCTGACTACAGGAACGAGCACGTTGATGGAGATAATACCTCAGTGCTGACTACAGGAACGAGCACGTTGATGGAGATAATACCTCAGTGCTGACTACA
>JAOYSI010057445.1:0-24498 GCA_025775065.1 Hiodon alosoides
TGGGAAGGCTTTCTGCAAGATTTTGGATTATGTCTGTTGGAATTTTTGCCCGTTCTGCCAGAAGAGCATTTGTGAGGCCATCACATACTGAGTAAGTGCGACAGAATATTTTTTACCTTTTAGGTAAAAGCCTTATACCTATCCAAGAGCTGCAATATGGATACACAGGTTATGCCAATAGACATCATACTTAAAGCCCCCTCTACTCTCTGCTTTGGCTGATTTTAATGTAGCTCAGGTGTGAATGAGAGGAACCTGCGCTTGTTAAGAACTCAATTAGAGCACAAGGTAGATCACATTTACTAGTTGTCCAACTGCTGTCCAATTGCTGGGGATCTTGTTAAAAACCTTGCATTTTATAATACGGATTTATTCAGATTAGCTCGTACCTTAAAAACAGTCTGGCTAAAATATTCATTGAAGATTGATATAAAATAGATTTGCTTCATACAGAATGAAAAACTTTGAGTGCAAAGGAGGGTAAGGAAGTACAACTAGTCTCCTCTAATCCAATCTCCTCCGGGCCATACGTCTCATTTTCACTCTCCCAGGCTACAATGCCAGCACTAGTGGTTCAGCACAGACGGGACGATGGGCACGTCCCTCTTGACAGCCCAATCAGGCAGGCACCTGGGAAAGACAACAGGAGATGCTGATTAGATGAGGGAAGCCCTGCAGATTTCCACCCTCCATCCAAGGGCTGAGCTCTGCCAATCGTGTGCCGCCACTGCCCTCTCCCCAACCCAACTGGCCAATGACATGGGCTGGATTCAAACCTGCAAAATCCAGCTCATATGGCGTCTCTACCAACCTAGCCACTCGCAGAGCCTCCTTTCTCAGTTTGTTAAAGTTAAACTGTGGTCTTACAGAAACAAGAACTAACGATTCTTTAAGGACGATTAAAGCTAAATCAATAAAGATGAGCAAATTAGATTAAAAAATAAATAAAATGGGCCGCCGGATGTCAGCTTTCTGGGACCATGAAATTATGGAAATCAGGAAAATCATTAAATAAAGTTCACGGATTAAGAGAGCTGAAAGTAAAAAAGAGCAGGACGTGTCAGGTTAATAAAATAGAGTATACTTGAAGTGCACCCAGGGCACTTTATTTTAAAAGCCCTAGCAGCTTTAACACACTATAATCATTCAACAAAATATCTGACAGGAGCTATTAATGCTACGTTAAGTTCCTTCAAATCAAAATCCGGAAGTATTCGAAAAGTGAAACCTGCGCTTTAAAAGGGAATGTGTTAAATGTAGCCTCAAACAAACAGCGGGTCAAATTAAGCAACGTGCCTGTCAAATGGCGGTGTGAGGACATGCAAATGTGAAACATGGAACGCAAGGGGGCCACCAAACCATCAGTCAAGTTCCTGGGTGACTTTTCTCTCTGTGTGTATTTTACGCCCGAGGGGAATTCCATGAAATCAAACCCCTGCAGCCTTTTCCTGCTGGTGATGGAACAGCTTTTCCGCTTCGGACCCGTCCCTCGGCGCTGAGTCTCAGTAACCTCGACAGGGCTTGTGGGCTCCCGAAGGGGAGGAGACTCTGGTCAAGGCTGGCCAACGGGATTCGGGCTTCCGAGCGGCAGGCTGTTTAGCTGGGACGAGGGCCAGGGAGGAGTCTAAATCGCCTGTCCAATCACACGGAGACTGAAGCTGAGACCGGCTCATCAGGCCATGAGTCACGGGAGACGAAAGACATTTTTTAACAAACGCACGTTCCTTTAAAAGAAACTCTAAACAATTTATCCAGTTTGTAGCAGGTTTCAAAATCAGTCCCTTCATAAAGTACACACACAATAACTAGAGTATTATCTCCCTTAAAAGCCATATGGTCTAAAAACCGATGATGACTCAGGGCATCACTAAAATCATGAATATACCATAATTGCTCCTTATTCAAAAATGGCTGTGTGACAAAAGACTGTTGACAGAATAAAAAATGTAGTTGCCTTAGATACTGCTTTGAGGCAGTAACCAGGACTGAAACCTATCCACACCCTTAACAGAACCAGGTCACCATGATCATCTTGAGTAGAAGCTTCAACAAAATGCATAATAATGACATCCTGGAGTTAGCATAAATCTTTTTTTCACAACCTGAACCCACTGCAACCAAGGACAGCTTTTTTTTCTGTGTCAGTCTGTGTTTGCATCCCCTCTGTTTTCATTTTTTTTGTTGATCCATATTTTATTTTTATTTTTCTATAATGGGAATCCCTATTAAGGTTTTGGATTGACTTGTTTGTGATTTCAGCTGCAAGCCACACATTGTTCCCCCTGCCTGATAGGTGATGATTTCAATAAAATTCGGGACTGTATAAACAAGATCGTACAGCTTCACAATCACTTGGTCCCATCACGCTGGAACATCATTAAATCCTCCAGACACCCGTTGCACACCTGTCCCCTGATATGGAAATAAGTGGAGAAGATTTGGCTGTGTGGGGCTGGGAGCCCTCTTTCGGTGTGCTTATTCTCATGCTCTGGGAGTGCTCCAATTCAGAAACATGGAGAGCAAAATTGATTTGATTCTGGTTCAGATTAATGAGCTCCTGAATAAACTGAATTAGGATTTAAGGAGCTCATTGGAAGACAAAAAATGTTATTATCTGAAGCCAAGTGTGGGGTCCAAAGGTTAGATATGGTTTGCGTTTTGGTGAGAGTTTGAAAAATAAACTTTCTCATTTTTGCAGACACGGGCTATTACATTTTTATTAAATTCCACGCCTAAATGTCACATCGGTGCTGCTGTAAGTTTCCGTAAGTATTAACTGATTGTAAAGCAAATAGGCTCTAAACTGATTTATGGGCTTGCTGCTCTTAAACTACAGTTCATTTTGAGTGCTTGTGATTGGAGAGTCACACACCATTTGCACTTGAATGACATCGCGCACAACCACTAAATTGGTTTGTGGATTCTTGGCACTTAGACGGGCTCTGCACATTGCCATGTCTCAACCAAAACTGCTGACTACTGTTGCAGATGTTTCTGTTATTTACAGCATGCTATAAAACCTGAGCCTTTATTCAACTACCTGGATCTATTGTGGGGCATGTGGGGGTGGGTTGAACAGCTGTTGCATTTGATCACCATAGGATCTTATGGGATTTAGCTGTCTCTTGAGGAGATAAACATTAGCATACCATTAAACTCTCTGTCAGCCAATGATGGTAGATTCCGTGAAAATTGAAAATCTAATTGATGGATTTCTGAGAATGTGTGTCAGGGAGTCTTGTCATCCAAATTAAAATGGTACAAATGCAAAAACAATATGCCATCAAAGCATATTGTTTACCGTTTCCAGCTGTGCAGATAGTAATTGCAGGGTCGCTGAAGTTTCATACCAACCGCCTCCAGTAAACGCCTGTAAGAAATATGGATTGCAGTTGTAATTGAACGTACTGCGGCGGTTTAGGAGGAGGGTCCACAGTGCCCAAGGCCGAGAACAGGACCAAACACAACAGGGGCAGGTTTGCAGTGAAAACAGGGGCTTGGGCTGTATTTATTCAAGTATTGTTGATCTTGTTGATTGGTGATCCAGTGAACGCACCTTCCTGTTGGCGAACAGAACATGGGGGACAAACATCTATCAATCCTGGTCTTTTTGGTCCGCACCAAAGCAGAGCATTAGTTTGAGGGTTTTCCTCTAAAAAAACACTAGCCTGTCAACTTAGTTAGTTCAGGTGCCTGCATTTCCCCCAGGGCCCAGGGTCGAGACCTGGACAAAACACAACAGAGGCTGGTTTGCTGTGAATAACTGTGGGGGTGGGATAAAATACTTTTTGTTCCACTTGTAGTCCCTGGCAATCCCACAGGAGGATGACCGGCGTGACTGAGGAGTTTGGGAAGAGGGTTCCAAGAAGGGCTGCTTCTCTGTCCTCCAGGATGTCTGGAGAGAGTGATGTGGAAAACAAGCGGCTAGTGGGTGGGAGTGTTGTCGGTTTATGCCAACACTGTTTGATGCTCCTTAATTGGCTCATTTTAGTCCAGTGCGCGTGGTTAAGTGCAGAGCCTTGTCCACCAAGGTGCCACGGCTCTGGGAAGCGCATCAGCGATGGCCGCTCTCCGTGGTGCTGACTGCCTCGCGCTTGCCTTGCGCTTGCCGCTTGCAAAATTTCTATATTGGGAAAACTTGGATATTAACATTGAAAAATATTTCCGTAAAAACACTTTATAATATTAGACTGCCGTATTATATGAGCAATATAGCTGTATGGCGGAGAACCCATCTCAACTGCCTAGATTTCACTGCCTCAATTATTGCAACTGCACTCCTGTCACAGAAGCAAATTGCCTTGCAGATAAGAGAATCGTTTTTAGGGATTTAGGATTCTGCTTTTTTAAATCGCGTGTTCACCAACTAATGCTATTTGAATTCTATGCCTGATATATTGTTCGCTATTAGAATCTTAGTGGCCACATATATTATGTAAATGTTATCTTTATTTTACAGCTCTTGTGTTGTCATACGTACCCCCTTATTAATCCCCACAAAAGAATCCACACCCACCAATTACAACTGACTAGATTGCAGCTGAAAATGATACACTGCTCTAACTTATAAAGGCCTCTATAACCTTCTCTGTCAATTCTCTGACAAACGTGATGCCTTTTCCCAAAGTCTCTGCTAAAATTGTGCTTTTTGTTTGAATGTAAATTCACATATTATGGAGATGGACTGGGAAACTGTTTTGGAGCTGAACCGAGTGCATTTTCAGGGATAATGGTAAAAAGTAACAATGTATTTATCTGACTTGGTAACATGCTCAGTTGTTCATTTCTACTTGATGTCAAACCTACTAATATTCAATGCCATTTTAAAAAAAAATTACTTTTACTGCATTTCAGTTTAATTTTGCTGCATAGTCAGGAGAATGTTATTATCTTGAAATAAAATCATATGAACATATGAAAAAACAATATGAAAAAATATGAACAGTCACTAGTCCCAAAATACTATAATGGCAACGAACTGTTCATAACACAACATACAACTGCGACAGCTACATTGCATACAGATAAGCGTGGCAAAGGCTGTTGATTATTTAAATGACTGTGTTACGGTTTAACTCTTTCCTATGAACAAATTAGGCTATCCTTGGACAGCACTAGAGCTCGATTTCCAGGACTGCATTCTCGTTTGTTGAGCATACTTCCAGAAGATTAACTCACTGCTCATTATGGGCACGTTTTTATGCAGAGGAGCAAGATGCAACACGCTTAGGTACTTTTAGACAGCTCGTCATCTTGTTTTAATGTCAGGAAGACCCATTTTCCAAATGCCGGAATCCTCGGATACCGTCGCTGTGCCTCTGGCCGGTTTAGGGGTACTTCACTGCTCCCATACCCACCTGAACATACCCTCCTCCAGTCCAGCAGCACAGAGCCTGAGCAGGCATAAATATTCCACGGCACATTCCACGTGAATTTCCTGCTCTTTTTCTGGGAGGCGACGCCAGCATGGGTTTATCGGTCAGGCCCAGTGTCAATGGCAAGAGGAGCTGTGGAAAATATCCAATCGCGTCTCACGCCAAAAGCATGGCTGCGTTTGCTTAATTGCAAGATGGTTAAATTTGTCAATTATCCTGCATCTCTAAAGGTTATGCATTTGATGGACAGCCCACTGGACATGACAAATCGATTACACCAGCAGGCGAGATTAACAAATTTGTTCTTTCGGACACTTTTTTACAGCTACATCATTCTTGTTTCCTATGCGCTGGAACAGTAAATACGTAAGATGGTGTTTTACTGTTTTTCTATGTGTTTATTTATAAATCGTCTAACAATACTGAATATTTAAGCAGAGATGTTGAATGAATGGCAGTAAAATGGAATCCAAATTCAGCTAATGATATTTTGCCTCAACGTCCTAATGTTGACGCACTGTAGGTTGCAAAGCTGGAAACAGGAAACCGAAACCATGAAACAAACAAACCCCTAAATCACACGAGCCGGTCTATTCCGTGGGAGTTAATCCCGCTGCGGGGACCGAGTCGTTCCGCAATGGCCATGCGTGTGCGTGTGTATGTAGAGAGTCGATGGATGAATTCATTTCTGTCAATGACGCAAAGAAATAAGTGAAAACGTATTGTTAAGAAGAAAATGTCTGTGCATCAATGGCACTTACCCAGCTCAGCATGAAAAGAGGAAACTTGATAAGTTAACTTATTTTCACACAGCTCCCCTGTGGCAATTTGGGATTTCGGCAGTCATGAGAGTTAAGGAGTGCTCAAATAACATCTCAAAACACGTTCCATCCCTCTGAATGATTTGTTTAATTGACTCGTATTTACATACAAGCCACCGGCTCTGCCAGCAAAAGGAAAATCCCAGACAAGCAGCATCCCAATGGATTGCCCACGAAACATACCCCTTTATACTGGAGTATTCTAGTCTCAGCTTTGAGCACAGGCACGAAGAGCTGTAAAGGAGGTAAAAGATATCTAAATATCCGCAGCACTTTGGGAATCACTGAAGAAAATATCAAAGGGCTGGGTGAGCAACAAGTACCAAGCATTGAAATAGGTCGACTATTCATACTTAAAATCAAGAAAAACATGACAACCCAATCAAATATACATTATTGTCTAAATAATAACTTTTTGTGTACTTTTTATGCAATTTATTGAGGGAGAGAAAAATACACTCAAAGTCTAGAAGTGTATTACTCTTAAAGTAGCCCACTACCCAAAGGAAACCAAATATGTCGATTTAATTAATTAATTAATTTGAACTATTTTCAATGTCATTATAAATGTATACAAAGCCTATAATAATATGGTTTTAAATTCCATTTCATGGAATAATCTGACTTAAAAAAAACAAAATTTTGGGTTTTAATCAGATTTTAAAAGGATATTTACTCTGTAGCTAGCAACTATAAGGGCTTTTATTCACACAAAGAATATTCAGGATTAGGAGGTAGTTAATTATATAAATATTATTTTATTTTTTTAATGTTGCAAATCACTGGACATATAGCACTCTTGTTAAACTCTTAGTTCTAATTGACTGTATTGTAAAGAACTTCAAATTAATAAGCCAGCCAAGTAAATCAGTCATGGATAAAAAATTTAAATTAAATAAAATATTTATATGAAATAAAAACATTACAACGAAGAGTGTATAATCAGTTTCCCAGAAAGGTCCATTAAACCTTATTTATTTGGGTTCATTGCAGGGTAATGTCCCCATTAGGAGGTAGTCTGCTGCCCTGATCTGGAATCAGTGTTAGTAGAATTACTCCAGTGTAATTTCTACACACACCACCAAGGTGAGAGAGTAGCCTTCTGTCGGGAGCTTCGGCGGGGCAACTGTGAAGGATGATCAGTGCGGTGCGAGCCACCAGGGGGCGCCTTCCACAAAGGCTGCTTCAGCAAAACAGCTTACAGAGGTAAACCCGGAAAAATGCATTCTAAACCAGAGATGGCTATGCCGGTTGTCGTGTTGACAACTCACGTCCACGGACAAATGGAAACATTTGACTATGATGCAGAATTAGGCCTAGAAACCACAATAAATGTGATAAAATATGTTTTGATCTCGTAGCACTAATATTGCATTCAAAGAAAACGCTTCGTTTGACGAAGTTGATGAAGGACCCTTGCAGTCTATAGTTATTACTGATTTTTTAGATTTTGAGAGTGAACAAGCAACACGTTGCATTGTTTCGCTCTCTACAGCAAGAGCTAATGAATTGCCACATACAGAGAAGTGCCTGACAGAGGTTTAAAAAAAAAAAAACTTCCCTTAAACCAGAGAGGATTATTGGATTTTTTTTTCTCTCTCATTCAACTAACCTTCTCATTTTGGAAGGAGCCTAGGTTTTTTTTAGACGTCACCCTCCTTTAGAACAGTTCACAATATCTTCTTATTCCTTCTGTTGCTGGAGCGAGTGAGCTTCCGAATGTATCCGCCATTGCTGGAAGCAACAGCAAAATCAATACCGTCGAAGGGGAAAGCACATCCTTAAATATTGTCTTCAGCATCCCAGAGAGGCCCTTACTAGTGTTCACGTGGTATGTAAGTATCTAAGAAAATTCTAAACCTAGGGCACTGACAGTTTAATACATTTCTGCTGTCTGAAGTCCCCTTTACAAACCCTTAGAATACACAGTACTCCCAGTTTACCATCAGGCCTGTGATATATAGTTGATATATCCACCCAGTATTCCTTTTGCACACATTTGTAGAGAAAATCATATGCCATACAACCATGGATCACAGACTTTATTTTGTCTGTTCATTTTGTTAGCCTCAGAATAAAATAACTGTGTTCTAAAAATGTCCAAACAAAGCATGTGCAATTATGAAATATATGGTACGAACTACTCTGCAGATTGCGGGAATATAAGAATATCACAATGTACACAAACTTTTAAAAAGGGGGTAGAGATGCAGAGGCTGACCCAGAAAAATCCTATGGCTGCATGTGATAAAAACACACATGAAAGAACCACTGAAGAAATCAAAGCTATTCAGTCACAGGGCAACTCGCAACCCAAGAGCTCCCTCTACTGGGGCGCAGAGTGATGCCACAGCCACGGGCGTATTTAATACTTTTAGGAGTGTGATCGCTGTCTCGTGAAATTGCTTAGGGAGAAACTTTCGTATAATAAGGGATAAATGAAACCCATCTATATTTTACATTTCTGTCATTAAACAGACGCTCATATCCAGGGCCACATACACAAGTGACACAGTTTGAGGATCAAAAAAGTGCAATTTTTGGGTACTGTGCTTCAGTGTTCTATTGTTAAGTGCCACAAGAATGTGCACAGTACAATGTACCACATAAAAATACAGGCAATGCAAAGCAAGGGTCTGCTAACTGTTACGCAATCTACCCACTACTGTGCAATACAGCAAAGCATACATTTAATACACAGTGTATGGAATACTGAGTGGTCGTTTTATTAAGTACACTGACCTTATAAGTCGCTCCTCAGTTTGCCCTCAGAAAGACGGAATTCGTCCGGGCATGGACTCAACAGGGTGTGGAAAGCACATCACAGAGTGGCTGGCCCACGTCGACTCCTTTGCTTCTCATTGTGGTTGCAAATTGGCTGGTGGTGGATCTCTGCTCCGAGTAGCCCGTTCTATCGTAACCCACAGACGCTGGACTGGACTGAGTTCTGGTGACCGGCGAGGCCACTGCAGTGAGCTGAATTCACGGTCACTGTCGCTGAACCATTCCTGCCATGCAGCATTATTCGGCTGATGGAACCCATCTGCAAATGAATATACTCCTGCCACGAAGGCATGCAACTGATCAGCAATGGAGTTCAGATATCCTGTGGCATTTTCTACCGCTCAGATCAAGGGACCCAATATGTGGCGTGAAAAACATATCTCACACCATCACACCATAAGCCTGAATTGACAGCCCACAGGATGGACAACACGTAGGTTGGTGCAAAAGTAAAAGTACAGTTTCGGAAGGTTTTCGGCCTTTCCCTCTTGACAGCATCAAAATGTTCTGGTTCCCTATGAAGCACCCACATATATTGTGTCTTAGCCAAGTTGCCAGACCTTTTTGTAGCTTTAACATATACAATGGTACCACATAGTTTTAGGCCAAACAAAATATTTGAACTCATGATAATTATAAGATAATATAATATATGATAATTATTGAAGAAATGGAAAGTATAAGTTTATGGAGGTCATATTAGTTATCAATATTTGATATTTGAATATTGCTAAAAGTTAATAGTTCGAATGGCTAATAGTTCCAGCCACATTTTTTGACACATTTTATTTCTTTATATACTCTTCTCCTCTATAACTACACAAAACAAAATAAATATACCCATGGCACACCATTTAGTTTTCATCTGTAGGGTTCCAATATTGACACTTAAAAAGATTTGTTTCGACATGTTTCATCGTCATTTGTTTAGTCGCAGACACTCTAGGCCTGAGGTTTTATTGAGAGTTCCTGTGGGACGGGAAAGGATTTTCTCAAACGCAGTGGTCTCTCAGTCATGCTTAGTTCAAAGTCAAATACGTGCTTTAGACTCTGACTGTGACTGAACTAGAACTTAATTTCTGCTTATCTTCAATGATGCTTTGAAAAATGGGTTAGAAAATGGCAGCTCTCGCTAAAGTAAAAAAAAAAAAAAATGCAAAGCTTTCAGACAGAAACTGAAATTCAAACTGTGTTAACATTTTAGCCAAGCCCTCCATGCAAATCAAAGTATATTTTCATCAATATTCATGAATAATATACCATTCTTACTGAATTTTGAGGATGGGATTTGAACATTGAGTGGCAGACGGTTTCAGTGGACATAATGGGCCAATTCAGGATAAATATGGCTCGGCATTCTTACCAACCATTGAAAGGGGTTTGATTGCCATCAGCCTGTCAGTGATTGGCGGCATAGTTACTCGTTTGCTTGGCCTAGGCTAAGGTGTGATCTCATAAGGTAAGACTGGTTGGCTTAATTGGTTTGAATTGGGTGACTTGTCACCTGTTTTCCGGGTGTTTACTGCATTCCTTTCAGCTTTGCTATGGCAAGAGCATAAATTGCGAAGTTGGCCCCATGCCCGACCAGAACCAGCTACGGCTAAATGCCAGTACTCCAGGAACATTAGAGTATGAACAGAAAGTCATGCCAGCAAGAGAGAATGAGCTGGTCTGTGAAAAATTCCTCAGCTGCACATGATTTGCAGCTATTCAGACCCTGGCAAGCAGCAAGGTTTTTTACCGACAACTTACTTTTTAATCACACCGCCATACATTTCAGTGAGTGCATGACGGATATTTAGCATCCCTGTGGAAATGCAAGGAATTTTCTTAGGAAAAAGGCATGGTGGGCCATGAGTTGATTAGTTACATGATTCAAATAAATTAAACCAAACCTAAAATGTATAAAATCTGGTCTTAGAGACTGGTGATTGTAACTTAATTTGTTTGCTACCTTGCTGGCTCAC
This sequence comes from Hiodon alosoides, assembly GCA_025775065.1. Lineage (NCBI taxonomy): Eukaryota > Metazoa > Chordata > Actinopteri > Hiodontiformes > Hiodontidae > Hiodon > Hiodon alosoides. The sequence continues at coordinate 10,948 of JAOYSI010057445.1, forward strand.
ATTAGTAAAAGTTGTAGGACCAGAGTGGAGTCGTGTTTAGTACCGGCCGTTACTGCCTACGATTAACGTGCTTTATGTAGACGAAAAAATAAATCCATAGTTTACTCTCCTGAGCAATTTTCTTGTTTAGGGGTATTGCAAAAGGCTTTAAACAAGTATGCAGTCCCTTGTGTTTCTACAAGACTTCCATTGTTAATGGGGGACTGAAAGTGCTCCAAGAAATTTTATATCACTATTTGCGATTTGATTTTAATGATAGTGATTCCCAATTCAATCTCTTAAACAGTTAAAACATATTTATCAAAGTCTATAGTGTCACATATATCTGTCACCAAATGCAGCTGTGAACAAAATCCATCAGCATATTACAAGTATGACAAAAATTGTGAACAATTGTCATTCCGACACAGATCATTACATTACATCATGAAAACCAGCGGACCTCGCGGAGTATTTGTTACCCTCCACGTTCTGAACAGGAAGTTAAAAAGGAAGAATCTCGTCATTGCTCCTTGAAACCTGTTGGGATCTGCCCTCATTTTGTGCATGCTCTGCGAAAAAAGATTCAGAACAGCCAAAACAAGAGTGAAAACTTTTCTTTGAAGGGCATTGTGGTAATGCAGCGACAAAATGGAGGAGAATGACGCTTCGGCTAGGCTTACTCAAGCAAAAAGAGTATGCTATTGCATCACATGATGTCCTAGAAGGCAAAAAGATGTCCCATCAAGCGCTCTGCCCGATTAAGTCGAGGCAACTCATTAGAAGCTCTGTTTGACACATCTGAGCTCCAGTTCTAACCTTTTTTCCAGTACAATCGTGTGCAGTCTTTCAGGACCACAAACTGAGATATATTACTACTATTACTGAGACTTTATCACGATCTATCCAAGCTGGTTCTTAAGTGCCGAAATGTTCCTTTATAAATTATTTGAACTTTAATGAAGGGGCTACGTTTTCTTTCAAAGAACGTGTGCGAGCAGGATGATATGAGGAGGCCCTAAGGTCCTCCTGGACTTTAAAATTGCCTGTGTCTGCTTTGTTCTTCAAAAAAACGCTCCTGTTTCCTCAAAGCCTCCCTGCTTCTCCCTTCAATAAACAGCTGTTCTCCATGGTTTCTCTTCAAGCAGAGGGATGAAAATATAAATGAGCTTTGTAAGGAATTTCAAGGAGAACTTTCATATATGTGTTTTTATCTTAAGTTTCTAGGTGGTTTTAAAACTTTATCAGGGCATGATGAGAAGACTATACCTTTTCCCCAGACAAAGTAGGTAGTTTAGACCATCAGCCCATTAAAATAGTAAAATTATATAATTGCTGTTATAAGATAGAATTTGGGGGCAATTTGAAGTCTCTTAAGATCTCTTGGCATTTTTCAAGGATATTACAACAGATTTTGAATTAAAATGACCACAAATAAAGATTTAATAATGCCAGTCTAGACACAACTGTCACAAAAGTTTCCTGTTGACGTGTTCATAAATAGTTTAGTAGAAGCACACTTTTGCGTTTTGAATCCAATATTGACCCTCCTTGGCTACTTACGACTCAACACTCCTAAACACGGAAAAACTGCTAAGAAAACCATTTGACAGGGATTCACATCAGGCAGCCTAAATCTCAAAGGACAACATGAGTTCAAACAGGGCTCCTCTCTGTGGTTTGAAAAACATTCTCTGTATGACAGATGGGAACACAAAACAATGATTTACAGTTAAATTTGGTGAAATTTAATGGTTAAATATATATACACACACAAACAACATTTAAATTCACAGTCCAAAGAATGGACTAAAAAGGCTAAAACAAACAATATTGGACTAATTGATACCAAGAATAAATATTGTAGAAATTAATTTAATAGTTACTAAATATGATGTAACACCATAATGCAGCATCTTATTGGCTGAATTATGTCTTACTGGTGTTCTTTTTTACCGTTAATTTATTTTCCATAATTTCCCTGATCTTTGTTGATCTACGTGTTCATGCCTCAGGTCCGACATGAAATAACTTGTCGTTTTACATCAGCATTTCTCACCAGCTGGTCTCCCTGCCAATGATATCTGGCTCCTCCAGATCAAGCATAATTGTGCCTGCCTGTTCTGGCTTTCTTTATTTAAATCTCGAGCCACCACTTCCCTTATCTCCCATAGCTGGCCTCAAACTTTACACATCCTATTGACGCATAGAGAAACGACCACCTCTCCCTACAGTTCATCTTGGTGAATTTAAATGGTTAGAAAATGAACCAGTAAAAATTACAGAGAAGTAATTAAAATAAGTACTTAAAATACTGTATGTCTTTGAAAAATGCTGCCTGTCCCTGATTCGGGGAGGCCATTTGAGTTCTCTTCCCCTTCAATCAGGCTGACCGAGTCCTGATCCTGCTGCGCCAGACACCCTTATTCGGACTCCTGGAGGCTTTCCAGAGTGCAGGGATTAGAGGAGGCGCAGGTAATGAACCATTAACACAGCATTCCAGACGGTTCTCTCCCCCCAGTCAGACCCTCATCAGCTCCTGTCACAACTATAAAATCCTAACGTGGCCACAGAACACCCAGAGCGAGCAGTCAGGCCTGCGAGTCAACACACACCCAGAAAAAGGCTCTACGTCTTTCTATATATAATCTACCTTTAAAAATCTCACTAAATACTTTAGCGAATTAATACTGTGAGGCCCCGGTATGGTTGCCAGGGAATGGCGTGCGAGAGGCCATCAGCATGCAAGCAATGTGCGGTGATCGATGCGTGCTGCATGGCAATACAGTGCACAGTGAGGCCACCGTCCTTGCTATACTTACAGTGACATAGCGGTTAGGATACTGAACTTCTGACCAGAAGGTTAGGATCTGTTGATGTAACCCTACGGAAAGCACTTAACCCGAATTGCTTTATTAAATATCCAGCTGTGTTAAACTGTAGGATAGGTATAGTAGGACTGCAGGATAGTTGCTCTCCGTCTTCTGAGCAACTGGTGCCAGTTTTATAACAAATGTTCAGTGTATTCTTTGAGAATACATTGAACATTTGTTATAAGACTGGCACTGGAAAGTACCGGAAAGGCCAGCAACTGAATTTGAGAAAGACAAGGAAAGAGGGCTAATAATGGAATTTTATTTTTACGCTGAAATTTCCATGCCAAATGACCATGATTTTGTCTTAATATTGTTCACAGAAATGTTACTATTTTTACTGAAATACACATCAGCGGCTGCTTGGGCCAGCATAATTTTAAATATCAATACTTATTATTATTATTTTTCCTGTATGTCACAAATTACCACAAGAAGTTGTTGTAATATACTTAGAACTTAAACTTCAGAGAGAAATGAATGTTGCATTCACACGCGGAATGACTAACAAAGCAAGATTGGTAATGAATTGAACTCAAGACCCATCAGCCAAATGTAAGTTTTAGAATACGGTTTGTGGTGGAAATGATGGAGGGCCATGATATTTGCTAGGCCTGGCTCTCAGTACCTAGGAGACCGGGCAGAGCTATGTTTGGTAAAACAAATTGCATGTGAAGTCCTTAGGATGCATAAACAAAGAAGGGTAAGGTAATATGTATCAAAGTCATCAATCAAATAGCCCTAGCTCTCAGCAATTACGAGAGTGGGCAGAGCCACATCTTCTGGTCATTTACTGAGTGACTTAGCTCTGGAATTCCCTCCCTCGTGGCACATATTCTTGCCACACAACTAGAATTGTAACCCATGTCAGTTGTTAACAGTGAGGCAGAAGATTTGGAGGCAGAACTACACATCCTGCAAACACACTTAGCTCAAATCTGATGCCAGGAGGAACACTTGAATTAACTACTTTTATACAGCTTAGTTCACCCGTTGTAGCGTAAATGTCCAAAGGACTTCACATTCACCAGACATCACAATTTCAATGCCCTTTACTGTCTCTAGCTCAGTATTTAAATAACAGGGGGATCCAAATGCTACAATGAGAACTGGGTTAAAACATGCTTCAAGCAACACCTTCACACACTACAGTGATTGCCTCGATTCAACCTCTGTAGAATGTTGGCAGATGACATGACATTGTCCATTAGGTAATAACATTAAAAGTTATTTCCAAACGCCACCATTGATAATATGCATTTTGTACCTCATTAGCCAAAGATAATGTTATCTTTTATGGTTTCTTCATCCACCCCAACAATGTTCGAGCAGTCAGTTCAATTGGTAATTTACAGGACGTCTCTCTCAGCCCACTCCAGCTCAACGGTCAGATTTATGACTCCTCATTTGCAGGAAGTGTTTTTTTTTTCTCATTATTAATACCAAAATCCATACAGAAAATATGAATTGGGAAAATGAATATGAAAACAACATGGAAAAAGCCCTCATTGATTCAATGGATATTTCTTTATTTATAACCCATAATATGTAAGAAACATTTACTGTGTAGACATTTGTAAAAATACACTGCGAAAATATCATTTGACTGGCATCTAGCTGGATAATATTGAAAAAAAAAGTAGCCAGAATGAGTTATAGCATAAATTAAATTCATTTAGTTAATAAATATGACTGTACCATCATTAGGCAGCATCGTATTGGATGAATTAAATTCAGCGGGTGTTCTTTTTCCCATGATATGTTCACCATTTATTCAATATTTTCCCTAATTTTCATAATGAGCTGCATGTCCACTCTTCAGGTGCAACATCAGAGAACTTCCCGTTTCACATAATTAACATTTCTCACCAGCTGGTCTCCCAACCAATGATATCTCGCTCCTCCAGATCAAGCAGATTTTTGCCAGTCTATTCTTCCTCTCTCCCGTTAACACTCACCACTTACCTTATTTCCCATAGCTTGCCTCTAACTCTTCTTTCATGCATCCATTTTAAAGACCCCGTCCCTGCACCTCTCCCTACAGTTAAACTTGCTGAGATTAAGCCATTTGCCAGTTTTACTGTCATTGAAAAGATTCTGATAGTTACTAAATGAAGAATTCCAGTCATTGTATTCATTGATGTAACGCATTTAAGATTTATGTTACAGAAGTATATGTAGGTATTGACCAGTCCCCCCTACTGGTTTGTAGAACAGGGACATTTTAAGCAGATTAGTCTATGGAACAATCAACAGTAGCCTGAGCCAAAACAAGCCCTTAGTAAAATAACTAAACCAAACAAAAACAGAATAAAAAAAGAAAAACGGAAACACCCAGCTTTCTTTAGCACAATCTGTGCACCCTACACTGCCTTAACAATGACTCTCTGCCTGTCTTGGCACTACTCTAAGGTGACAGCAGAGTCCATAGCCAGATTACACCACATAGCCGCCTTCTTCACCTTCTTCACATCATTAAATTAGTCCTGGGTTCGAAATTACTATGGTGTTGGGATAAGTCTATATTTGGCTAAAAAAAGCACTAGGTGAAAGGAATCCATTTGTTTCAGACATTAGCTCATATTAATATTTTAATCAAATGTTTTTAGTTTGTTCAAATGATAAATAAAAAAATAAAAACACCATAATATTCAATTAATCTTTACTTTTCTTTAAAAAACTTAGCAAGGAAAAATAATTCTGCCGATTCCTTTCTACTGGCTTTTGGCTTCAAGGTCCGTACTTCATGAAAACTACTTTCAAGCCTGTCTTTAAGTTGGCACGCCAAACCGCCATCCCAAAATTTACAAACTAGGGCGCCGCCTGGTCGCAAAACAGTCTTGGCAAAGTCAACGACCGACAGGCAAGAAGTTATCAGTATTTCGTGGTCCAGTTCTTTAATGCCACTGGCATTGGGTGCCATGTCACTCAGTATGACGTCTGCTCTGGAACTAGGGAGAAGACCCTGCAACGCTCTCTGTATCGTCGGATCTGTGATATCAGAATTGGAAAGAAAGTGAGCTCCGTCCAAAGGGGTAATGCGAAGAAGGTCCACCCCAACCAAAAAGCCAACGGGAGATTCGGGATCTTAAAATAATAGGGAATAATAGTAAATTAGGCACACACAACGACAACTTCATTATATATATATATATATATATATATATATATATATACACACACACACACACATCGACTTCGAAAAGCTCGTATCGCAAATATTGATTTAAACATCCACTTACTTGCCCCAGCTGAATTGACTCTCTGAACGGCAACCTGGCTCCACGCACCCGGAGCAGCTCCGCAATCGATAACACTGAGACCAGGCTTCAGAATTTTGTACTTGTCGTCAATCTCCAGCAGTTTAAAGGCGCTCCTACATCGATAGTTATGCACATGAGCTGCTTTCACGAAGGGGTCGCGGAGCTGCCGCACTATCCAACGCTGATCCGAAGCACTCTTCCCTTTCAAATTCTCCGGGGCTTTTTTCGAATTCCGAGCTGAAGTGTGGAGGCACAGTCTCTGCAATAGTGACAAACTATACATCTCTGCAGAACCCAAGGTCACTCAATAAGGTGAACAATAACTACAGCATACCATTTTTGCACTGGCCCGCGTGGCTCTGAAAACTGAAAACGAACTACCTTTGCATGTTTCAAGTCGAGCATATTTAACTGTAGGACCATGTTATGTAGTGATCACATGGTGATCTGAAACGCAGTGGAATCGCGGGAAAATTTAGCATTTAATTGTAGTCAGTAATCGTTAACGGTTCTAAATTCTAATACAAGCGGTAAATACAAGTATAAAACCAAACAAGTTGCTATACGTATATAGTTTATACAATTTTAGTAATAAATACTTAATGTTTCTTTATAAACCTTGTATGTTACTACGACTAACGCTGTAACTAAGGTATGCGCTTTGAGTTATTCCGCCTCTTTGCTTGGTATCTAACTTGCATTATATGGAATTGCATTGTAGATTGTTAGCTACAATGAATGTTAGTTGTAGATTTAAAGTTAACTGTTGGTTTAAATCGACACTGGCGAGTATCCACCCTTGTAAATAAAGGTTGTATAATTGTAAATGTACGTCCCTGGTAGGTTTACGCCAGGTACTACTACATTTAACAAGCTCCGGAAGTGGGTCTTATTTCGTCCGTCTCCTTCTAGATATGGAACATGTGACATTTTACATTTTAGTGATAGTGATGTGACATACATAGTGGTGTTATTCATTTAGAAACAGTATGTTTATGTTGAGAGATGGCTAGGCTACAGAGAAATAAATAGTAACTCCATTAACAACAGCAATAAACATTCTCCCCTGCATCTCACTAGTCGCTCGTATGGGTTAGAATGTAAAACCACAATGTGTCTCTGTCCAACCCGTCTTTTTGTTTTTCTTTGTGGAGTGGACCAATGTTAACCAGTAAGTTGCTAACGTTGGTCCTGGTGGTGCAGCCCGGGAGGGTGTTGCTGGGAATGAAGAAGAGAGGGTTTGGCGCAGGGAAGTGGAATGGTTTTGGAGGGAAAGCCCAGCTTGGAGAAACCATTGAACAGGCAGCCCGGAGGTCAGTCACCTCTTAACAACTTGAAAGCATATTTGTTGTAAACCTATATACACATTTTACTTTTCAGAGAGAATAGAGTAATCAAAACTATGTAAAAAGATAGTATGATGGTCTCTATCGGAACCACGTAGTGAAATATTAATTGCAGACAGGACATCCTAAAACGGTTTTATATGTTGTGTTTTCTGCTTTATATATGGCACTTGAAACCCAGGTAGGTTTTAGTTCAGGATAAAATGTGTTTTAAAATATATTTTCTTATTTTGAATTTAGTATTAAATAATTTAGGGGCAATAATAAGGACACAGCCCCTTTATATTTCAAGCACGAATGAGGATGAAAGCTGCCTTTTATTGATTTCATATATGGCGATGGTGGAGTTATTTGACCTGAATTGCCTCTGCTTGTTGCTGAATAATAAAACGTTTTTGTTCCGTCAGGGAGCTTATGGAGGAAAGTGGCCTTACTGTGAATTCACTGGATAAGATTGGAAATATCAAATTTGAGTTTGTCGGCGAAACCGAGATTTTGGACGTTCATGTTTTCAGGGCCGACACCTTCAGTGGACTGCCAACGGAGTCTGATGGTAACTATCTCTACTTGCCATGCAGTATCCCGTCTTGCACACTTGATCTGTAATTTTAACTGCCTTTAAGGACTTTAAATGAAATTGAGTTTTATTTAAACTTAACTTTTTTTTCAGACAAGTTTTGTAAACGGCTATGTTGTAGTTTAGTATTTGTGTGGTTGCACGTATATACGCTTTGACTACCTGCTAATTGCATTTAATAAAACTGGATTTAACATAGCTTATTTCTTGATTCATTAAAAGAAAAGGCTATTAAATACCTGGAAATCTCATAACTCAACTTTTTCCAATAGCCGCTTTAGAACCTAAATTACAGCTTGTGCCTTTTCCTAGGTTAGAACTGATTGACAAATGTTACCTGATATTTCCCCATAGACTGTAGTTGGAACTGAAACAAGTACTTTGTGCAGTGAAGAGATGCTCAGTAAAACTATCCTGTGCTTTGTGTATATTGAAATATTCACTCGTCATGCCTCTTGCAGAAATGAGGCCCCAGTGGTTTGACCTCGACAAAATCCCCTTTGACCAAATGTGGGCGGATGACATCCTGTGGTTCCCTCTCATGCTGCAGAAGAAGAAATTCCTGGGCTATTTCAAGTTTCAGGGGCACGACATGATCATCGAACAGAAGTTGGAGGAGGTGGAAAATCTGTGAGCAAGTGGAATCAATGGCCTTTTATACTGTTATGTGAGAGAAAAGAGTAGGCATCAGAAATGGAGTCCCATCCTAATAGGTGATGCTTTGTTTAAATATTTTTTAACCCTAGTTTTAAAACACGCAGATCGGTTCTTCCAGTGTTTTGTGAAGCACAAACTTAAAAGTTTATTTACTTGACAGTAAATAAAAAATGTAATTCTATACCTTTTTTCTTTGTCATAAATTATTATTGGACAGTACCTATGGGGGAAAAAAAGATACGGTATGGGACAAAACACAATTTTGTGGAGGAGTCTCACAGGTAGTGCAAAGTGCAAGGGGTTCAATCTGAAAGAAAATTTTTGGTAAAAAATCGTTATCACCGAGTTGTCCTTGGATTGGATTTCAATAAGCTGTGCTTGAGGGTTTCCCTAAAGAATGGAAACAAAGTTTAAAAAGAATCTTAAAGGGGGCAAGTACATGGCCGCAAGAGATCCCCAAGGCTATTCATTCTGATTCATCTATCGAATTTGGTTAATCCTCACCCAAATCCTCATATTGAGCAGCCCCGTTTACAGAGGAATTGATCTTGAATAAACGTTTGTGGAGAACGTTTGGGGTGTTGACCCGTCCTTTAAAAGACGTCTGACAGCTGACGTGATCGGTGCAATGCATTTCACAGGAAATGGAGGTAGACCTGTATGACGGCGTTTGCCTTCTCTGCACACTCAGACAAAGTGCGCCACAAGTGGAGAATTAAAAGCAAGGGTTGTTAGAAAAGGATAATATAAATTCAGCAATGAGCACTCTGGTTTAGAGTGAAACTGAAGGTCTGTAGAAGTCTGGGTTATTTTCTAAACAACTTCCATTTTAAAGAGAATGCAAAGTGGGAACAATAGCTTGTGATGATCATTGCGGAATATAAAAAAAACGTAATACCAACTGTATGGCAATCACGACCGCATAATGAAAATGTTTAGTTTACCCGGTAGTTTTTTCAGCAATTTATTGTGCCGTCATCTACTTTAAAATTGCCGTTCCTCAGATCTATCTGGCTGTCTTTCCAACATGCAACAGTCATACTCAGCAAAAGTGGTCATATTCAACCGTGGTGGTGAAAGAGGCAACTCTTCGTACCATGTCAAAGGACACATTTATTGGCACGACAAATTCAGTCCATGCCTCAACAAATTCAGGCTGTTCTAAGGGCAAAAATTAACCAACTCGCTCTTTGGTAGATGCTAATAGATGTTCAATGCACTTATTGGGTTAACTTTGAATCCTATTAGCTGTTTAATTATACAGAGTAGTAACATTGGTAGCTGTGCTCGCAAGCACAGTGGTTTATGCCACAAATCCACATGTGTGGGCTACTTTTTATAAGGGATGTTACTAAAAAAAAATAGTAATAGGAATTTGTATTATTCAGAGCAACTTAAATTTGAAAACTTTACATTTGACTTATTTGACACTTATAAACATCTTTGCAAGAATATTTTCCAGGACAAACCGTTTTTGCGAAATATATTTTATTTGTTTTAAACACAAACATAAGGTTTCAGCTTTGCTACAATACCTGTTTCAGTGACATCCAATGTCTACGTCAACATTGGTTTGGAAATCAATGGGTTTTCTGAAAGAATTAACTTTCCTAAAACAATGAATTAGCATTAGTCACCTGTGTCTTGTATTAAACCCATGTACAGATAATTATCTTGTGCAATGACAAAAAAAAAAGCTAGAATTTTATACAGGAAACCTCTACTTTCTAAATATACACAGAAATTTGATTTGTACACATATTATTCCAAGTAAGAAGATGGAGAACTTGAGTGATGAGTGAGTAAAAGCAGGAACCATCATAACATACAGGGAGCATGGGCCAGCGAAAACACAAAAAGTTAAGTCAAACCAATCCCTTTCGGACTTAAGATATCAAATTTAGTTAGGTGGGACCAATTGGGCATCATTTTTTTCCAAAATGTTATTGACTGAAGCATTATGCATAGATTCAAACATGCCATTGTATTACATTTATTCACTATAGTTATTCACGCCGTTTCATGACCGAGGCACACAAGTTTAATTTTCCCAAGTATAAAAGTACATTCAATTGCTTCATACTCCAGGGTCAGATATGCCATGAGGTCAAAGAGCTCTAAAGTTGAATTTCACAGGTGTGCTTGTAAATGCCAGAAGAAGGGGGAAAAATTGAAATACAAAACACTTAATGCTTAACCAGCATAGTTACAAAGTGCAAAACTATATATGGGCGAGCATATATACTATACACAACTACATGTATCGCTTACTGTTTAATTATTTCCTGTAAACTGCCAACAAGTGCATCACCTACTCGTTACAACATCAGTCATAAGACCAACTAAGGGTTTTAACAACATGGCTTAATTCTACTTCAGTTACTGAATAAATTATTTAAGGAATTAGGGATCCTGGTCTATACTGGAGGCAAAACTGGTTTAAAATGGCATTTCTTGGTACTTTGGTTTGGCAATGCCTCTTCTTCTATCCCGGACAAGGACGCACACACACACACGCCCACACGCACACACGCACACACGCATACACGCATACACGCATACACGCATACACGCACACACGCTTAAACAATAAAAAAATGTATATATGTACAATAACCTCTGTTAATTATTGGCATGGGACACACCATTTCACAGCTTGAGAAGAAATTAGAAGTATAGTGTATAAACCAAAACTTCAATCCCCTCCTTATTAATCAGACTTAATGAAATAGAATCCGACTAGGGTTTGCAAAGAAAAAAAAACCTGAAGCTTCACAGAGCACCTATAATTGTAGTCAATAAGGGAATGTATTTATTTTTACAGTAAACAACTTTTAAGAATACATTTTTCTATACAACATTAGAGTCAGGTTTTTTTTTTGCGCAATAATCTATAAAATACAGTTACATTTTTCAGTTAAGTAATCTTAAGATGGATGACAGAATGATCCCTGTTCCGGAGAACAGTCACAGACTGGCACATAACCAAAAGTCCTTCGACTCTCTTCCACCTAACAATTTAGACCAAGCAGTATCTTCAAGAGGGAGTTCCTTCACAGGAGTTTCCTTGCATCGACTATACACGGCTGTAAAATAGGACCAGCTCAGAAAGTTTTGACAATCCAGAGCCATGCAACATCATGATATGGGAAATGTTATTTTGCTAGTTTGGAGAATCGGGTTCCGGACTTAATACCAAAAAGAGCTAGATAAAATACTGAAAGAGAAGATTCATGTTTTTTGTTGTTTTCTTTTGCTCATTTTGAAAAAATAGTCATCCAAAGGATGTTCTCCTGATAACATTTCTGAGTCGAGTTTTAATGCGCTTTTAATTCACCTGTGTCTTCACCAGCAGCAGCAATTTCACTATCCAGTTCAGTTCCAAGACATTCTACCCTCTTTCTCACTATCCCATCCACACAGCACCCACTACTGGCCTTTGTTAATACTGCGTCGCCTATATAAATTACGTTTGCAACGTGCAGACTGCACATTTACAAGCCAAAATAACAAACTAACAAACCTTCTCGACTCACGCGGTTCCCTCAGGTGTTCATCAGTTCTGAATAACTATCGCCACTTGTAGCCGTGCTGGAACAAGCATGCTAGGCAACCTTGGTTTCGCTGGAGCATTAGGAAAAAAAGGCCACAGGCGTCTTCAGGTTTGCCTGTTGGGGGGTGAGGGGAGGGGAGGGGATACCATTGTTTCCCACCCAAAGACAGCTCAGCTTTGGATGGAGCTCTTTCCACACCTCGCTCATCTAGAAAAAGCAGAAAACACATCGACTTTGATCATCATCGTCATGGTTATTATTATTATTCAACTCCATTGTCTGCTAAAGCTATATTACCCCCCCTCCGGAACAAAACTGATCATCTCAAATGGTAGTGGATAAATGGAGGGGAGAGTGGTGAATGCAGGTAGAGCGATCTGGCCTGCCTACCTCTCTGTGGCCCTGGATCTGGGAGTTGACAAAAGCACCCAGGATGTGGGAGGTGATCTGCAGGTACGTGAAGACGAGCTGGGTCTCCTGGTGGAGGCAGAACAGCGAGAAATAGTTCCGCAGCTCCATGGTCTGGATGGCATTCTCTTGCTGTAAAGCAGGAACACACGGGATTGGAGAACAAAAACAAAAGACAAAGACAAAGACAAATAAAAACAGCTGTTACGTCAGCCTATTACAAATGGGCTTTTTTCCATTTCTCTCTAGGACTGTGCAGTCAGTCTCAATGACCAAACTGTGCTCAATTAAACTACTGAATTCTGGTTCATCAGGTTTGGTAGTCTTCTGTGGTGTGCCATCTTCTGAGGGCCAGACGAAACACTTCACCTCACTTTTCTCTGTTCTATAGCGCACCAAGTAAATTAAAAATCACTCGACCATATCAGAGTTTGGAGTGGAACTATACGGCCCCTTTGTGCGTCTGATAAAAATGAGTCTCGCAAGTGAAGATGACATTCAGGTGTTAGCACTGCACAGACTTCATTCAAAGCAGGTCCCCATTTAGTGTTGCAAGAGACACTGAAAGAGTTTGGAATGCCAACAGGGTGACACTCAATAGCAAAATGTGAAACACACCTATATGTGGGCGGCTGCGGGTGTGCTCTTAACTGAAGATGATTTTCTGGCAGATTGGATGAAGATAGACTAAATAATGCAAATAATGACGGAAGCGTTTGTTCTGAAGATGCAGTGTCGATGACAGAAGCGTTTGTTTTGAGGATGTAGTGTCGATGAGAGAAGCGATTGTTTTGAGGATGTAGTGTCGATGACAGAAGCGATTGTTCTGAGGATGTAGTGTTGATATGATGACGGAAAGCGTTTGTTCTGAAGATGCAGTGTTGATATGATGAC
>JAOYSI010057455.1:2617-24498 GCA_025775065.1 Hiodon alosoides
CAAGCAGCAGTTACATGATATTGGGATAAGCGGCCGTTACATGATATTGGGATAAGTGGCCGTTACATGATATTGGGATAAGTGGCCGTTACATGATATTGGGACAAGCGGCCGTTACATGATATTGGGATAAGTGGCCGTTACATGATATTGGGACAAGCAGCCGTTACATGATATTGGGATAAGCGGCCGTTACATGATATTGGGATAAGCGGCCGTTACATGATATTAGGACAAGCAGCTGTTACAGTGGGATCTCCACTGAAGCAGATGGCAGCGACCACGCTGAAAGACAAGCTACGGAACGGGACCATGTTGGCAAAAAAAAAAAAGGGAAAAGTAATGCAGCTCACGCACTCAGAATTTGCCTATCCGGTACTTTTGATCCGCTACATCCCTGCGGTAAGCTCAAAGGAAAACTGCTTCTCCTGGTCCTCCGACTGATCTATCTTCAGCCCCTTCTTTTCCGGGGGGGGCCCAGCAAACCTTCTTCCCCGCTCGTCATCCATCAAGCGGGCTAAACAAAGGTAAACCTGGCAGATGCCGGCCGCCCGGGCTCACCATTAATCTTAATAGCCAAGTGTAATTAGTAGCACGAGGCAAGAGTGACCACAGAACGGTAAATAACCCTGAGAATAAAGAAGCTGGTCTTTTAATGGCCTTGCCGGTGTTAAGAAGCATATGTCAACAAGGTTGTCCAGTCTGTTTTGCATTCTTTGCATTGATTAAAGAGCGATTATTTCATCGCAGTGCCGGCAAAAAGGTTACAGTCTTTCCACAAATACAAAACTATTATGCAATTTCTTATTTCTTTGAAAATGAATGCCTCGCAATAATATTAAGTTATTATTAAATTTTATTAAATTATGCGAAAATGAATGCCTCGCAATAATATTAAGTTATTATTAAAATTATTAAATTATTATTAAATATTAATAAATATATATTAATATTTTTTTTTTCCCAATCAAGTCTTCAACATATCAATCTCAGTTAACTACTCCCCCTTCTCACCTGCAGTTTTGTCGCTGTAAAACACAAAAACAACGAGAATTAAATTCTAACACATCACCCATCTGTTTCATGAATCTGTACAAAAGCAAAAGCTTAAAAGATAATCAACCTGAAGTGCGAGATCTCCCTGTCTAAAACAAACAGTTATAACCCCCTGGCAAGCCCGCTGGAGAGCATGGGAGTGTCTGGAACAAAAGTCATTTGAATTGATTGGCGCCGCTCATAATAGCAAGCGCTGTGACTGATGGCCTTGTCATCCTGCCGCTGTTCTGTGTCCTTGGTACCTTGTATAACAAGAGTGCACAGCATTGCCGTTTGACTGAGGAGTTTAAACACGATCACGCCTGGGGAGAGCGTATCGGACCACAGCCAACTCGCTTTTAAAGAAAGCTGACCCTTATTTTGGCATTTGTCCATCAAGTCCACGAGTCGTTTTTCAACCGTTTCACATTTTTTTAAATCAGCAGATGGGATTGATGGTTGTGTGCAGAAACGGCTTGCACACTAATGCGTGGAGACGCTCCGTGTACACAGCGGGGCGTGGGGGCCCTTGGTTTACACAGTGGCGTGTGGAGGGATGCAGTTTACACAGTGGTGTGTGGAGGGATGCAGTTTACACAGTGGCGTGTGGAGGGATGCAGTTTACACAGTGGCGTGTGGAGGGATGCAGTTTACACAGTGGCGTGTGGAGGGATGTAGTTTACACAGTGGCGTCCGGCTGTTTTGAAGAACCTAAAGCTAATTCTGTCGATTAGGCATCCGTTTTGACTCCAGGTTGATCCGAAAGCATGATACCAGTTACCTACTTTTTATGAAAATGAAAAAGGCACGCACAGGCATGCTCAGAATAGCGTCTCATAAGGTCAAAAGTTTTTAGCATATTTATCTATAGTAAGTTTGACTGAACATTAAAACTACAATGAAAAAGTAACCACAGCAATAATAATAAAAACAATAACAATAAAATAAGTGTAGCTTAGAAATTGTTTCCTTTCAGAAAACTTCTATTAAGAGCTTAATAAATTTATAAATTTATAATTCAAGAAAATGAATAAACAATGTAAACAGCAGGATTAATGGTATGCACACTTTGCCCTCTTTAGGATCAAAATATATGTGTCTGTGTATATGGGGAAACTTTCCTGTTCAGCACTCAGGACACAAGAGTTGGGGGTTGGTTTTTAAACATATTACCCTGCTGCTGCACCTGCTGCTCAAAGATGGTGGCAGGTCTGGAAGTCCTGTGGCATCCTGGGGGATTCTCCATCTGATCTGGCACTGGGAACAAAGTGTTTGCCTCGCCTGCTAAGGTCCACCTGGGGATAATGCAAGGAGTGTATCTCACTCCTCAAAACTGTGTCAGATGTATTTAAAAAAAAAAAAACTGAAATGGCTGCAAGAATGTGTTCTCTCAGCGGGAATGTGGGGGCATTGCGTGCTGCCCATGGAGACCGTCCTTGATAGATCTAAATTCGGACATACACACGTACACCAGCAAAAGTGTACCCCGTCAGTGTGGGGAATCTGTGAGGCGTTTCCTTTACCTTTTCTGGAAAATAAACTCACTCCCAGGACGACTTTTCTCTTTTCTCATAGACAAGCATAGCACAAGAGTTTCCAGCAAATAATAAACCAAACGAGATCCCCACACTTACGTACCATGTATGCAGCCACTCACTGTATATCGGCTCAATTATTTGGACTATTTTATTAAATATTGAAAATTCACTGGCATTTACATTTTACCATTCCAATATAAATCATAAATGTTCTCCTAACGAGAAAGCAATTACCATTCAAAAGGTAAGATGTGAGGGTAAAATTTAAAAATGTTTAAAAATTCCACCAGGGTATTATGTTTTCAATTATAATTTAATTTGGCCACAAATTATATTACCTTTCCCCCACACTCTGTTAACCATTTCTCCTTCAGCAGTTATTTTGTTTGATTTTACTTCAAAAGAATGCATTTTCATATTAGGCACAAATAGGACACCTGGGAAATTAATCAAAATCTATTGACAACACAAGGGACACATTAATCTCAGTAAAAATCTTGCTTTTTCATTACCGGCTTCGGCTGCTCTGCTAGGTGCTAATTAAATGATATAATACGATGAGTGACAAAAACTCACTACGCGTCACCGACTCGTCTCCGTGAACCTCGGGTGGGGGGGGGGGGGACTTTATAGTGCACCTTGTTCCCCAGCCATTACTCCATCAAAAAGCATTATGGGACATCGCTGTGTTTTTGACACGGGTAATCAATAAAGGGAAACTAGAAGTGATTGTGGCTCCGAAATTTATTGAGTTTCGCTTATATGAGCTTCACCGTTGTTAAGTATCTATAATGGAATTGCGAAAGGCATGCCCTGTTTTGCTACATACCCTTGGTTCAAAACACGAGGAACAACAAACGAGAAACACCAAAAAAGATCGGTCTTTTGAATGAGAGGTTTCGTGCATTTTTAAGATTGTTTACTACAACAACAAAAAAAGATAAACTTTGGACATTGAATTAGGTATTTTGCACATTTCATAGATTGTATTGCATGGAAAATAAACTACAATACAAAATGTACATGAGCCTCCTTCATAACAAGATTTGGCAAATAATCTAAATAATTTGGGAACATACGCATCCGTGTATAAAAAATAAACGACAAATCTTTTACAACAAGTTCCATAGCTTGACCTAAAATAACCTATTATTGAAGTATTATTGAGTAATGGCTTGTTACGATTTGAAAAGTGATAAACACTAAAGTCATGATGCGCGTTAGAATAACGATAACAACTAGCAATATTATATATAATATAACGAGATAATAAATCGTGGATAAACTCAATAATAGGACCTACTAACTCGTCAATACCACTTAGTATGTTGTATTCACGAGTTAGCGTCTCGTATTCGCAACATAATCCTCTGTATTTAATGTATTCCCCTCCAATTCTACGCTATGATGGATTGGTATATTGTAAACAGGCTATTAAATAACTAATAAATCCGAATAGCGGGTCGCAAAGTTTGGATTTGTTTGATTTGGTCTCAGCCAAAATAATCATCCGGATCATTTCCGCTCCTAAACAATGTAGGTGTTTTAAATTTAAGACTTTCTTACATGGTGGAAACGAGACTGTGTGCAAATAACAAACTATGAAGTTTTATTTTCTTTTTTTGAGGGGGGTTGTTTCCTACGGAAAACATCTGGCGAATACCCGAAAATTATTATTTTTTCATTCAAATACTCGCCGCAGCACTAATTATGTCGTGTTCTCAAGTTAGTATTTCAAAATGATTTGGTATTATCAAGATTATCTTTCTAATTTATTTATTTTCTATATTGTGGTTCGGGGCTTTCGTAGACTTGAATTTACATGGTAATTATAATTCTAGATATACATTTTAAAATGCTTTTTAGACACTAACGTCTGTCATTGTTCATAACCGTACGCTTCAGTCAGCTGCATAATGAAGAAACTTCGGTTAAGTACACTGATTAAGAGTGGAACAGAAGCGGCAATGCTCAATTTCAAACCAGAAACCAACCGGTAACAAACACAGAACCTTAACCACATTCTGACTCGCTCGCTTATGAGAGTTGGCCTTTATAAAATTCTGTATCACAATACTTTCGAACATATTACAATTCAGTCAGAGATTTTTTGTCTTTGTCCTAATGTTTGAAAACCGGAAAACTGAATGTTCAGCATAATCGTAGTTATGTATTGTTTCACTAGGGTTGCTCAAAGACTGTTTAGTCATTTTATGACAATAATTTGTGACTGCATAACTATTGTTGAGTTTTTAAACTAATTGAAGACATAATCTGCACATCTTTTAGTTCAACGTCTGATTTAACTACTGTTATCTTTTGTCGCAGATCAGTGTCACCGTGCACGGTGGTTTTATTGCATGAAATCAGAGGCGGTACCGTGGAGAAAGAGCCATAAACCAAGCGAGAACGAGTGCCTCTAGACAGATTTTTTTACTCAAGACTTGGCCATGCGAGGAGTCATTGCCGCCATTTAAGCGTTTAAACGTCTTACAGAGAGGGGGACAATGCGAGCAGAGACATTAATATTCAAAGTCAATTGTTCCAATTCGCACGAGAAGAAATTCTCAAAATTAATTACACAGAGCGATACACTCCATGGCTCAGTATCACCATATTAAATCCTCATTGCAATTCCATAATTAATAAAGTGAATTTTGAAACCTACTGCTGCAGGGATCTCACAATTATCTATCTTCATGTCATCATCATCTTTTGAGTACAGTTGGAAAAACAGAAGTGGAATTTCTTTGGCCTCCAGGCAAGTGAAATCCTCACTGACACGTGTACACTGTCAAGTTTAAATTTATGAAGCCCTTAAGTGACATGGAGAAAAATTAATTTGTGCACCCGAAATACTTAATCACAGGAACAGGCATGGACGCTGACATTTTATTAATTTGTGCACCTAATTTATAATTTGTAAACAGGATATGAGTCACATAAAGAAAGTAAAAATGAATTTGTTTCCGCAAAATGCTCAATCTTGCTCATGAGTTATTGATTGCATGTGAAACGGGTATGTCCTCCGGAAGATAAGACTGATTAAAACTGGTTAGGTTTCTTTAACTTGGGAATTCCCTACAAGGACACTTCTTGTTGCTCTAGCACAAGAATGTCCCTTCCTTGGTGAAGGGCATGTGAAACGTCCTACACAGGTAAAATCAGACATCAGATCTAAAACTCACGGTTAATTTCATTCATGAAGTACAGGTTCCCGGGAAGCCACACGGATATAGATGGATGCACGCCAATTGTAAAGAAAATGGTCTTAGTCAGAAAAGAAGAACTAAGATTAATTATTCTGGATCCAGGGGGCTTGACACTAAATCGGAGACAGACTTCACAGAAGGCTCCATTTCTCCAGGGGACTACATTACGAGTGGCATATCGATTCTTACGATAAGCTAAAGCTTTTTGGCATCTGCATCAATGGGTGGTTTCATGTCCATAAAACTAGCTGAAATTTGAAAGAAAAAGGCAGTTATTTTGTTGGCAAGGCGGTTGTCCTAGAATTGTGTGCTCTGACCTTAGCTGCAAAAAACTCCAGGTGAATTTTGTTTCTAAGACGTCTGTCGGGACGGAGAAGCTACGTCATTGATAAAAGTGCAGCAAACTTACGCACAGCAAGTTAGTAGCAAATACTCCAGATAGATGTCATGGAATACTGGAGGAACTGAGGGATGAAGGGAAATTTGATAGAGGGTTCTTGGACAAGGTCATACATCAGTTGTGTCTAATAGGTATGATCCTGGTACCAATAAGCTTACGGTACCGTTAACATCCATATAGTGTGTTTCTGCCATAGTTAATGCTTCAAGCGAGCAACCTGTGGCCGTGCGTCTCATGCTACCGAGGGTGAATAAAAAGCCTTCAGGAAATTTCTGAGAAAGTTCTGAAGACGTTGCAATAAAACAATGGTATAGTGTCTAATTAATTGAAGTATGGACATAAAGCATGCTAAAATGATGGTGGTACCAGTCGCGGTGTCGTAAAAACCCGGCTGAAATGGTATCGTAAGAATAACTTGGGCTCCTTAACTGCCGATTACTGGCCGCTTGTGGCGAAGAATAAGCTTTTAAGAACTTTCATGTTCTTAAATCTGCATTTAATTAAAGTATTCCTAACAGCTTTTCTGAGAAGTTTGATACCTACTGACCCTGGTTACTAAGTCTTACGTTACTGGGTTAATGGCTTAAGGATAAGGACATCTTAAATAAGGAGTTAAATCTTTCATTTGTATTTTTGTTGTAGGAGGAGTTATATAAAAGATAACTGGAACATGTGTTTCAGGGTGAAATCCAAGTGTGCCCCGTGGCATTCCCAATGCCATGTTCGCCAATGGGAATGCCGGGATGCTGCTGAAGAAGGCCTTGAAGGCATCTTTGGGCATGTGGCCGAGTTCCAAATTCAGCGTTAGAACTTCACCAGGTTTCACCAGGTGCCTGATCTGGGTGGTATATCAGAGGAATCGGTGAGTGAGCCGGCTACCTTTACCATTAACCAACTCTGAAGCCTAGTTCCAGATATTCGGTTTCACAAAGGAGGCCTGACAGATGACCGGGTCAGTAACGATGGCAACCAATCGAATGAACCTAACCTGCTCCATTATCAGGAACTATAACTGAAAACTAGCTCCATTTAGTGTGCCGATCTGTGAAGGACACGGGGAATCCCATAGAGAACGAGTTTGTTACAGAAAGTGACGTTCCTCCCTGGAGTCAAAGGCAAGAGGATGAGTGGTATATGTTAATATAAAGAAAGGTGCCTAAAGATGCAGGTTATTTACGTACAATCACTTTGGCAACCCGCTAATCGCATTTTACATTACTGTATTTAGTGTTCTTTTTATGAGTAGAAATATAAATCGATTCAATGGGATTTGCAGGTTGTACAATTTTTGATTTGATTTTGATTTCAGCCTTAAAGTAATTTAAAAATGATTCTTTATTTTGTCCAAATTTAGCAAACCTAGTTCAATTCAACGTGGCTGAAAGCCAGTGGTCCCTGATACTTACATGTGTGTAATATTCACCAGGAAATTTTACATTGTTTTCAAATGATTGTTTAATCATTACAGATATGAATAATATGACAAAGACTTATGTTACAACACAATTTATTTAAAATGTTACTTCACAAATTGCTAATTTTATAGAACACAATAACTTCTATGGAAGACAATTAAATATTAAATGTAAGAAGGATTCAAATGTAAATTTTATAGCAGAAACTAACTCAGATTTTAATCATTTTCAAAATAATAAATTTTTAAAAAGTCTAGGCCTTTTGTTTATCTGTGGCATCTGTAAAGGCACAAATCAAATTATGGCATTAAATATGCAATATTGTAACCATACAAATCAACTTATGCCACTAAATATGCAGTACTGTAACCACACAAATCAACTCAGAACATGCTGTGCTGTAATTAAAACCTAAATTACCCAGACAACGCTGGGACTGGGTAAGTGTACAAAACATTTGCAGAAACATGTATTATAAGTATTATAAGTATTATACAGACTCTGGGCCTGTGCTTCACCTACAACTGTTACATAAAACTAAGCCTCACTCATCGCTTTTTTAAGTATATACATAACTTTTATACTCTCGGTTTTAATGCATGACTCAGTTACAGTACCCAAAGTTACTCAGGACTGCATTGAAATACCTTCGTAGGCCAGGGTAGTTTTTATAGTTTAAATTGGTAGTTTTAAGTGGCAAACACAAATATGAGCTTGAGGCTGTCTTCCGACTTCTGTGGTTTCGACAAATGGCGGCGAATGGTGATTTATACAGAAATGTAGAGATTTAAACATGGAGAAAGAGTGAACAGGTCGAACAACAAGTTTGAGGTCCACAAAGTTTGACGTTCGGCAAACTGTTTAAAACAATAGCCACCTACTGAAAACGAACTAGAGACACGCAGGCGTGCTTCGCGAGACGGCTGCCATCTGGACGTGCAGTGACGAGCTTGCATCGGGAAATGCACAATGCCGCAATCAACGCCGTAGTGGAAAAAGGGGTGCAGGCCAGTAGTAGCAGGCTCTAATTACTTAAGCTGAGAGAACCGGCATGGCATTCTAGAGTCAATCAAATTACCGGGCTCTCACCAACCGTGGGAGTAGAAACGGGGAGACTGAATCGAGAACACCTGTTACTAAACCCCGCGCGCAAATTAATAATTCATCTATGCCATTTAGAGCTCTCAAATGATTTCTCCTTCATTTCTTTTGTGTTCCGTATAAACCAAACCCCCTCAAAAGCCCAAAATGTGTGAAATACAATCCGACTATTTTAACCGTAAACAATAAACATAATTCACTATTCTAAATTAACCCTTTTATCCAGTTGTCTGTCAATTAATTATGGAGATGCACTGCTTAAAATCACTGTTAGAGAAATCATGTGTATCCCCTTTTAAATACTTGCTAAATTTTAGTCTTTACAAATGGGTTCTTTGTCACATTTTACCCATGATGCTTACTAGGTGCAAACGGGGTATTTCAAATTTCTGTGTGAGGTGTTACTAATTTTGCTCCAGCACGTTACTATAACTTAAACCAGTTATATTCTATAAATTGAATATCCACTCATAAATATTTTGCTCTGCTCCTTTACGCACTGTCAATCAAAATTCCCCGCTCTTATCTCGATGCAGACTGACGTGTAACCAGCTACCTTGATTGTTTCCCCGTTACCGAGTGTTATGCACGACTAAACCCGGAGATTGCCACTCTCTTGGGAGTATCACGTTCGTGAGTTTTAACGATGACTGATGGCGATGATGTGTGGGATAATGTTGGCGGTGAGTGACAGACACTAGGACATCGGTTTCTTCACTGTTACCAATAGACTTTACACAACTGAAAATGCCTCTCGCCCGCAGTTGGGTAAATATCAAATTTTCCTTTACAATGATACATCGTAAGCGAGAGCAATCAAAATCGAATAGTTTACAAATATGTTTATTAGATCTCAGACACCCGTCAATAAAGCGAGGTTATTTATGCCGAAAACCATTGTGCGAGACCCCTGCAGATTCCTGAGCAACACCAGAAATCCATCTGTTTTGCATGTTAAGGGGAAATGTCATTCCAGTTTAGGGGGTCGACAGAGCTGTAAAATAGTCATTTCTTGTAGTGGATGACATGGTCACAATCCAATTGCTACATACACACAACCTATTACGACTCAAAATTGAAGTCTACCCCGGTGTCATACCAAACAGTGCCTCCCAACACAAGCCTTTCATGCTGAATGACAAATACCACAAGACTAATCTGGAAAGTGGCCTTTGTTCCTTTTGTCTCCATAGTCCCACTGACAACAGATGCCTTGCTCTCTCTTTCTGAAGCCAATTCCATTTTATTTCCAGCCTGCAATTCTAATAAATAATTTGGTCCATCTTTTATGGACTCACAACTTGTCACGCTTACATACATCCATACAAGATAACAATCATTTCACTTTTCTTTTTGTTTAATGCAACTCCAGCGATTTTACCCTGTCACATTTTTCTGCCGACCTTTTTTCACACACTTCTGGTTCGTTCAGATTGCATAGAAGTGCCTCTGAATGTAGATCAATCAGACCGGGAATTTAAAAAAAGATTTCACAGCCATAAAACATAAGACTAATCTGACCCAAAAAATATTTTATATTTTATCTGGGTGTCAGAATGAGGCCTCAGAATACCTAGATTTAATTGGTTAACAATGAAAGTCCAATTTACTTCACCAATGATATTTCATTAAAAGAGAAAGGCAAAAGCTTTCGTATGCCAAATATTTGGTATTTTTCTCAAACGAATCCAGACAACACTGTTTGCAAGCATTTCTTACACTGGTTTACTTTGTAGTTAGCGGGTTTCAACTCTCCGAAAAGGGTCTGAATTTTCACCAAGGAATCTAATTCAGATCTGGAAGTCCTGACATCTCAACGTGTCCATGTGATACATGCAATTCCTTTTATGTATTTTAATCCGTTTTTCTAAAGCCGTTTTTTTTCGTTATCGATTATATCTGCGATTCTTCTGTGCTCTCCGTCCTCTCAGTTTAATGAGTGGCTCCGTCGGTAAAGGCGCTCGCCGGAGGAAAGCCTTGCTGTTCAGCAGTTTGCTGTAATGCGTTGGTAATTACTTAAAACACACAGACATGGCCTTGTTAAAGCGACTTCATGGCATCCACTGATAGCGAACATCACCTCAGTGGGGCCAAAAGCTAATTCTCCAATAAACAAGATAACCAGGAAGAATATTCTGCATCATCATGACTATTGACCGTTTCCTGTTACACAAAATGATTAGGCCTTTGACATTTTCAGGGCTTTTAATAAAGTGTCTGTTTTGAAAAATCGCAAGTGGAGCACACAGTCATGAGACATGCCCACCGGCAGGCCAGGGATCATACTGAGACAGACAATTCTGCCACCCCCACGGCCAAGAGTGGGGTTAGCCTAATGAGCTCGCGCTCAGGAGCGTGCCATCGACAGACTGCTTAAAAGACAGCAGAGCTGCCTTAACAAGCGACATCTTGGACTTAAAGGTCTAGTGCTTTTGTTGGGTTCTTTGTTTGTATATTTGAAAGGCTTTTTCTATCACTTTTCCCCAAAAGGGTGCGATTGTTTGTGCTTCTTTGTTTGGTTAATTAAAGACATTTAGGTCTGACAGTAGCCCATACCTAGAATTTCAGCATTTATTTATAAAATCTATGGAAGCCACATGGTTCTGGGCTCCTCCTCCTGCAATGCAAACCATAGCGTGGGTAAGTGTAGCCTCACACAAACTTTAAGCATAATGTCACCATTTCATAATGAGCACAATAAGTTGCAAAGCCCTGCCCTAGACCACCTACCAACATTGTTGCACAGACAGAACAACAAGTTTAGCTCTCGCCTGGCTCCACGTCACTGAGAATACAACGAAAAACACATTTAAGATATATCATATAGGTTTGTCAAACGATATTTACCGTTTGATGTTTTTTCTGGAACATAAAGATGCATATTATATATCCGAACGGGAATCCATTCGCAAACATTTGCGAGTACGGTAGCCAGTTCTTTTATGATCCACGTCTGATTTATGACTGACCCACCTAATGAGCGATGAATGCCACTGAACTGGGAATGTGGTGAAATGTCGTTCCTCACAGTAGTTTTGTGTAAGTTACGCTATACACCCATAAGCTAAATAGGCCCACTACAAATTATAACACGTCAGCTTGGTCCGAAGCAAATACACTGCCTTTCTCCTGCCGGGGGTGGCCTCAGTTCCAGGGAAACAGGAAAAGAGGGCTTAACATGCGAGACGTCTTACCTCCTGCTCAAGTTCATAGTAAAGAAATGAAACGGATGGCAAAGAAAAGGTTCTAAACCTACCGGCAAGCGAAAGAATGATCCCCCTTTCTACTCCAACACCGATACTGGCCCTGCAATCTTGTGCCACTGCAATAATGGGAATGGTACTTGCAGGATTTACCGTGGCTAGTTTTACTCCCTCACATAGAAACACGAAAATACTCCCAAGAAAGCTTAGTGATGTATCAAAGGCTAGTGCATCTGAGGCAAAAGCCGGTACTTAAATACCTTTCGGCAGTGGTTTCATAATGCCTTTCTCCATGGCGGAATAGATGATTACATTGATCACAACTTGAGCTATCTTCATCATTGTGTTTTTGGAATCAGCTACATTGATCCCAGGAAAATAATTTGTGCCATTTACACTAAAAGGAAGGTTTTTATTTAGTTTGCTTTGAATTTCATTTATTCATACAAATTTGGTACAGGTTAGAGAGTACCGAGTGCCTCTTTGCTGAAGATGTCCGCTGACTTTCAGACCATAACAGTTGGAAGGAAACAGACCGCTCGGGTCAGGTCTCATGATGGTGAGGACCGATAAGGCCGGACACCAAATAATCTACCAGACCGAAGGCGGTGCATAGACCGCCTCAGAACCCGTGATCGGTGAAGTGGAAGAGGGGTCCAACACAGTTTCTCTTCACGTTCAGATGTTAATGCTCAGATGCCATAATTCATCCCGCTCACTAACTGCACACACCGGACAACTTGCAGCGAGACCCTGACTCGGGAGAAAATTGACGCACGCTCGTCCGATTCCATGGAAATATCTGGCCGACGCCTTTTCTATTCTCTTTGAACTAATAGAACTTTGAACTTCATGGACTTCACGGCTTTCAGACAATCCAACACCGGGATCCCTGAACGGGCTGTGTTCTTTGACACAGTTTGGTTGCCAGTAAAGAGTTAAATACAACATACATTTGCATTCATAGTGTGAATTGTATGATTCCAGTCTGTTAAATCCCATCAATCACTATCACTTCTCTTAAATTTTAATGTCACAATGATTCATGTGTGTGTGTTTTCTCCTTTTTCTTCACCCGACCTCTTCGTCAAAGACTGAGCTTATTACCGCTGTGGCGATTGCTCACAGGGAGCTACCACTATTAACTATGAGAATTAAAGTGGACTGGTCTTCTGAGCTCTGAGATGACTTTTAAAGATTACTTTCAGCATGTCTCTGACAACTAACAACCGACACTTCCATTAGCAGCATTGTTTTTATATGAAGCGCACGTCGAAACCTCGAGGCAGTGTAGTGAAGCAAGTCTCTCTCCATAAAAATGTTGAGAAAAGACATTAAACTACAATTTGCAAGAAATTTATACATGCATTCGTGAAGTCACCTGCTTCTTACTGTTGCTTGCTGATAACTGCTGACGTGAATGGGACGGGGCACATTTCGGCAATTCCCACTGTGAGGTAGGTCTCTCTGAAGTCAGCTCGAGCCCCGCCCACAGGGAAGACCGGCTCACTGCTCAAGGTGTCTCTCAGAGAACGCCCCCCTCTGCTCGGTCCTTATCCCGCACGATCTATCTCTCCCAGAATTTGAAAAGATGGATCACCGCATCCCGTTAGCTAATCGTGCCGGGGCGTGCATCTCAAGCGCCTCCCTGGGCTGGTCATTGTCATGCAATATTTCAAACAGTGGCCAGGTAGGCTCAAGTATTTTTATCTATTGGAGAAGAATCTCAGATGTTGTCGTCCTTATAAAAACTGAAGGCACAAACTGCAAGCTAGCCTATTAATCCATTTAATTTAAAATAAAAATAAATTTTAAAAAATCGAAGAGAACATAAGACCATAAATGAACAGCGACCATCATTTAAAAGGAAAAGCCTATTGGGCAAGAGTTATATGACTCTAAGGGAAGATTGATTGGATTCTATACTCTGCGATTTAGATTATTATTTTTTTATTTAATTATAAAAACAGTGTTGGACTACTAATTTAGTTAACTTTCTGCTTGCTTTGCTACAACGTTTGTTTTGTAGATGCGAACAATTTAGTTTGTTTAGTTACACTTCTGCGAAATACAGTGGTGGGAGAAAGTATGATAACCCTCTTTTCTTCATTCAGAACTGCTGATACTCAATGATATTGGTGGGCCTTCCTTCATGAACAGCTTGCTTCAGGTCCTACCCCAACATGTCAACTGGGTTAAGGTCCAGACTCTCACCTGGCCATTTATTCTGCTTCAGCCTTTCTTGAGTAGATTCAGGATTGCGGTCTTGACTCACCTTCTGTTAAGCTGCAGTTCATTGGACGGAAGCCCTGAGAGAATATCCTGTAGAATTGGCTGTTACAATCCAGGCTGCCCAGCCTCTGAGGCAGAAAAGCAGACCCCAAACCATGATACTCCCACTGCAGCGCTTTACGGTTGGGGTTTGGTTATCGCCAAAAAAGTTCCACATTCTACTTCTCTGTCCACAAAACAACCTTCTAATAGCCTTCTGGATCATCCAGGTCGTCTTTGGCACTCTTTAGACAGACAGTTCTTATGTTCTTTTTGGAGCAGTTTCCTAATCGCTTCTCTACCATGCACACCATTCCTGTTCAGAATTTTCCAGAAGGTGGACACATAAACGCTGACAATGTAAGAAAGGACTGCAGATCCTTAGACGTTACCCTGGGGTTCTTTGTGACCTCCTGGATAATTGTAGGTCTTGCTGTTGGAGGGATTTTCATTAGACAACCACTCTGGGGAAGAGTATCTATGCTGCTGATTTTTTTACACTGGCTACATTACAGAGGATTGTTGGAGCCCAAAATCATTTTGTTTTGTAGCTCTTCCCAAAACGATGAGCGTCGACAACGTTTTTGTCTGATGTCCTCAGGAATCTCTTTTGATTGGGGAATTACACGCTTCCCCAACTCTGTATGGTGAATTCCAGACTCTGATGGTGACGACCAAAGTTTGTTTCACATAGGGTAGGGCTACACAAAGCCCTGATTGCCATCCAGTTGCTGATTGAAACAACTGACCCTGATTACCCTCTTAATTGAGCTGATTAACCTAGCAGTTCACATGCTTTTTATTTCTGAAAAACAGCTTGTTACCTAATTTTGCTCATTAAATAAAAAAGTGCATGGTTTTTGTTTAATCGGGTTCTCTACCTATTGTAATGGCTTCAATCAAGATCTTATCACATTTCAGGTTCAATTTATGCAGAAATGCAGAATATCCTGAAGGGCCCTGTCACCGCAGTAAATTAACTGACTCGCTAACTTTGCCGATGATAATATTTCCGTGCCAGTCGAATAAGGTTAAGTATTATCAGCATGAACAAAACCAGTGTAGGACAGTACTTAATATGCATTAGCAGCCATTAATCTTGATCAACATTATTCAGTAAAGCTATCCTCCAGTTAACTAAAGCTTGTCTGGCAGCAATCTACTGATCACTTACAGGACCCTTTACCACAGCTAAGATCACATTGAATGCATCTCTGTTGGTCCGCTGACATATGCATTGGTTACGCGGGGGGAATCTATTGGTTTGGGTCAAAACGTCTGGTGGCACAAAAATGCAGCCTGGTTTTTTTGGTTAAACAGAATTGTAACAATTACGAGGCGGTCACCAGTTTTCTGAGGTTGTCGTCGCGTTTTCAGAGCAATGAATCAAATTACACTGTGTACTGTTTGATAGTCAGCTACACTCCCTTTACAAGGAGTTTACAAGGAACTGTTTCACCATTTTAATTAGATTTGAAACTTAAGTAAGCAATTAAATTACATCTCATTACTTAAGATTTATATATATATATATACACACACACACACACACACATAATATATGTCTGTGCGGGTGTATATGGTAAAGGATATTGCTGATTACTGAATTCTTCCCGTCTAAGAAAGAAGAAGTATCAGCCAAAAGAAAAAACACAAAATAATTCATACGCCTCAGCTAATAAAATGATTTTTTTGCAATTTGCTAAACGTTGACCAACTGTTGGTGGCATTTCTCGTATTTAAGTCCAGGGTTTGTTCCCATTGGCCCCTGCATTGTTTCCATTCGTAAGCCGCTTGCTACCAATACACGGAAACGCAAAACCCGGTGTAATGAGCACAAAACCATATTACATTCTCGAGCAATGCAAGACAGAAATGTGGTCCCATGAGACATCTTTTTCCTACACCTGTATGGGTTTTTTTTCGGAATGAGTCAAAGAAGGCCTTCAACCCACACTGCCTGTTCCCTAACCGTTAAACATGGTGGCGGATCTGTGATGATACGGGCTGGCATCTCACAGGAGTCACAGGGTCTGATTATTACTCTGCGTGGCAGCATTACGGTCAATTACTACGCAGCCATTTTAGGTCGACCAGGTGCACCCTGTGGTGCAAACACGGTTTCCTCAAGATGTTCCCATATTCCAAGACGATAATGCACCCAAACAAATTGCTAAACTGATTATTTTTCAATGGCCTCTCCCATCACCAAATCTAAATATCACAAACCATTGTGGGAAGTTCTGGAACGTAGAATGCCGAGACTTCCACCTTCATCTCCAAAAGAACTGGAGACTTTCCTTCTGGAAGAATGGCCCAGTATATCACCAGATACACTTGTATAACAGTATTCTAAGACAGAGGGCAAAGGGCAAAGGTCAATATTGCTATATTGTTTCCATTATATTGTCTACCCTTACTCTCTCACACTATGAGGAAAAACAATGTATCGAGCATGTATAGATGCTCGTACAAATACAAAAAGGACAATGATATAAAAATCACTAACAGGATGCATTAAGCAACTGTGCTTTTGTTCCGTCTTGTTGAGTGGAGACGCTTCTCTTGCCTTTTATGCCCTGGACTCGTTTTCCAACAGACTGTTTGTGAGGAGATCTACCCTGTGTGTGTGTGTCTGTGTGTGTCTCTGTGTGTGCGCGCATGTGAGTGTGTGTGTGTGAGTGTGTGTGTGTGTGTGTGTGTGCACGTGTGTGTGTGTCTGTGTGTGTGAGTGTGTGTGTGTGCAGTTGTGTGTGTGTGTCTGTGTGTATGAGTGTGTGTGCACGTGTGTGTGTCTGTGTGTGTGTGTGTCTGTGTGTATGAGTGTGTGTGAGTGTGTGTGTGTGAGTGTGTGTGCACGTGTGTGTGTGTGTGTCTTTGTGTGCACGTGTGTGTGTGTGTGAGTGTGTGTGTGTGTGTCTGTGTGTGAGTGTGTGTGCACGTGTATGTGTGTCTGTGTGTGTGAGTGTGTGTGCACGTGTGTGTGTCTCTGTGTGTGTGAGTATGTGTGTGAGTGCGAGTGTGTGAGTGTGTGTGTGCACGTGTGTGTGTCTGTGTGTGAGTGTGTGTGTGTGTGTGAGTGTGTGTGTGTGTCTGTGTGTGTGAGTGTGTGTGCACGTTTGTGTGTCTCTGTGTGTGTGAGTATGTGTGTGAGTGCGAGTGTGTGTGTGAGTGTGTGCAGCTGTAAAACTGTAAAATATAATGGCAATAAACAGATATTTTTTATTGATTTTTTTTCTCTTTTTTCATGTAACTTTCGTTCACAGCCATGTGATACTTCCAGCCTCAGCTCACAGTCTGCCACATCTGCACAATGCCATTCACACAATAAATTAAAAGCTTTCGCGGAGGCGGAAAAGATGGTGATTTTACTGAGCGAGATTACCAACTAAATTTCGACTACACATTAATTATGACGTTACTCTGTTCTGCCAAAGACCAAATCCTCTTACCTATGGTTACAACGGGGATTTCGAGACACATAAAAAAAACGTGAGAAAATGACAGCCGTCCAAAAAAAAAAAATTAAATGCTAAAATGTTCGGTTTAACTTTCCAAATTAGACCAAATATTTATTTAATAAGAAAACCTTGAGAAGGTCTGGCAAAACTAGTGTCATGAAATGTAACACATTTTCACATACATATTATTCTCAAATCCCGCAGAATAACAATTATACTAATTTAACCAGCTTTGTTAGAAGTCCGAGACAGAGGACTATTTTAAAATTATTCATAAAAAAGGTCATGTTTGCGTTCATAATTAAATCATATACCGACAGAAGACTGTAAACGTTTCCAATTCCAATTTCAGCCACGTTAAAATCCCACGCCACATTGTGTAAATCTGCGTCGGAAATATGATGAAGTCCTTAAACTACTTCAAGTCCCTTGTAATTCCACCCACCAAAGTGTCGGTTGTTTTAATTACGACAACTGTGACAACAGGGACACACTCCAATTGACCCTGATTCAATCTGGTAAAACTTTTAAATGAAAATGCGTCTGTAGTAGGCTACTGTCGGAGCATCATCTGCAATATTTCTGAATGCCACACAGACCACATTTTACCACATACTTGCCTAAAAACCTCAGCCGTGTCAGATAACAGAACACAAATGGCATGCACGCGTGCACACTCGCCGCCCTGCTACTGGTGTCACCGGATTAAAATTTAATTATTAAACACACGACGTGATTCGTTTATTTATTCATATAGTTTTGCTTGGTCGACGTTAGAGCATTTACGCCCGTCAACAGACCGCATCCACACAGGGGTTAAAACACTTCTGAATGGTAAAGACAACCGGATACATCATACGCGGCGTTGGGCAAGAACTTGGAACTTAGTTATGGACGGCTTTGCTTATTTATTATATTTTTAATATATAAATAAATATACAAATTTATATTTAACGCTTTATTTATCGTTATATTTATCGGTGACAATATGCGAAGCAGCCAGCATTATTTAAAGCAATGGGTGTAATTAAATATGTTTTCTTAGTCCATTTTAACTAGACGTTAACGTTACATGTAGCGTACCTGCTCTCCGTTCTCCGGCGACTTCGTCTGACGCTTTTCTTTATACAATGACCATAGACCAACGTTTGGTAAGAAAACCAAGGCAACCATGAATAAAAAGGTAATTTGCAACACTCGCTTCTGTCTTCTCTTCATTTTGAACACACGGCGTTGTGATAAAATCCCAGAAGAAACTGTACCCGTCTTTTTTGTTTGGTAACCCCGTTGAATTCTTAAAATGGGCACCATAGAACGTTCCTCGTGGACTGTCGGCAAACTTTCACCTAAGAACACAGAAAGCAATCCAAGAATGTAATCATCCACTTTAATCGCGTTATTCATATAGCCTACCTGAATAGTATCATTGAGGCAATTATTTCACATTATTCAGAAGCATGCGTTTTGCACATTATATTATGTGCCTATGAGATATACATTATATTGCAAAAGTGCTTAATATGAATATGTTAATCAGTAATGAAAAACGGGTTTTGTACAAATCATTTAAATTTTAAAAACGCAGAATATAGCCAAGTGCACACACTTAGCGACAAACGATGCACATATGATACGCTAGAAAGCAGCTAATAAACACATGGAGACGATATAACCGATTTACTACAAATACAATGCATTCGAAACCACTTACTTTTGAATCCGGTCCGCATGTTGTAACATCAGCATCTCCGTCACTCTTGTTGGCATACACTTTCGCTTGATAAGAGGTTTAAAATATCAGCGAAAAAACCTCTCCTTTCACTCCCAACAAAACACAAATCGGCAAAATAGAGTTCGATCTGCGGTCCTTACATTTTCATGAACTCCATTCCTCACGCGGCACAGGGGTACCATTCTCACCCCCGCCTCGCTTTCCTCCTAACAACCAAACAGTTCGCATAGTGCGGTTGTTAACCACGTGCACCCCACATTACCGCGAAAACATCATGACAGCACACGGTTTCTCATGCGTCTCACATCAGTACCTTCTCATTGTGCCATCACCAGTGGAAGAAGAACAACACACTGATGTCACTGGCCACTGAACAGTGTCGAACTATTTATGGAGGGCGATATATTTTCGTAAATCAAATTGCTATAATCTTAATCAGTATGTCAAACTGAAAACAATAACCGGTAGAGAGCAGTGGTTTGGACATTATCAATAGTATTATTACCATTGAAGAGAGCTATTTACATGAAAACACAGCTATGGAGGAAATATGTATTACGTATCCCAATGATCGGTTTTGAAACCCACGATTTGCAAATATTTACACTTAATCTGCATTTAATTGTCTGGATCACATTTTAAGCAGCTGTTATTTGATTACTACTGTCATTACTAATTTCAGTACAAGAGCAAATTTTAAATGTGGTTAAAACTATGAATGTAAATAGGCTCGTATTTGCTCAAATAACTATGACTAAATGCAAACCATATTCGTAATTATAAAACCACAGACGAAAAAGTTTACACATCAATACGTGTACGATATAAAGAGAGTTGTTTATAAAGGCATTCTTTCATTTGCTGATTTCTTAAACTTTAGGTGTTTGATGATCTGTGTTTTGGCCCAGTAAAATGAATAGATTTTAATATTTAGAAGTAGGTAGCCTGCCTGTACAATTATGGTGGTATTTGATTTCTATCTTTCGTGTTATTTGAATGGATTAACATTTTGAGTGCTGTAATTTAAACCCAAACAAAACTAATCTAAAACGCAAAAAGAGCCGCCTTCCACCTGCCGGTGCATGTGACGAACATCGGTTTCTAGTATTAAAAAAAAAAAGTTAAAGACGGAATAGTTTAATCTTTGAACTAAGTAGTTAGTTTGACTGGTTCCCTTGCTGTTTTTAATGGCCACACCTACCAACAGATGGTGCTCTAAATCATGCACAATAAATAGTTTATAATTTAAAAAAAAAAAACGCTTAAAAAACTGACAAAACGACAATAATAATACAGCGAGATAAAATCCTAGAGATTCAACATTGCAAACTCTTTTCAAACTGCCGGAGAACTGACAAAATATGTACCAATCATACATAAACACCAATGATCAGGCAAGCATAACAAAACAATTTGTGTGTCAATCTGTCACACGATTAACTTTAGTGGGATACGTTTACTCTGAATATGTAATATGTAATTTTATAGAAACTAAATACAACCTATTTGTGTGTGTGTGTGTGTGTGTGTGTGTGTGTGTGTGTGTGTGTGTGTGTGTGTGTGCGCGCGTGTGTCAATTTGTTGATTTTAAGTTTCAAAAAACACACTAAACAAACTACCTTTCTTAAATGGATTTTCTTAAAAAATGTTATCATAAAAAACAGAAAGCTAGGCTTATTAATATTCACACGGATACCTTAAAATAAAGAGATTAAAATAAATAATGATGTATACAATTTTCCAATATGAATTCTGAAGAGTGCATTGGGAAAATTTTCAATGCATTTATAATAAAGGAAAAGACTGATTTCAGCTTAAATATAATAATAAACAATTCATTATAATGAAATAATACATTTAAAATCAAATAATTCATTTATTTTACTGTGCCGCTTGTCCTGGTTGGAGTTGTGATGGCTGCTGGGTCAAAATTTGGACCGGAGATCCCCAGGAACGGTTTTGAGCTCTTCCCAGGGGATTGCCTGATGCTTTTGATCCAGCTGGGAGATTTAATCACACCAGCATGTCCTGGGTCGGCCCTGGGTGTCCCAGTGGGACTTGCCTGGTATAACTTCAACAGAAGTTGACCCGGGCACAACATTATCAGGTGCCCTAATCACCTCCTCTTAATCCAGAAGAATAGCGTCTCTACTCCAAAGCCCTCCCGGATTATGGAAGTGCTCACCGATGTTCACCCCAAAACAAATTACAACTGAAAAGAGGAATACAAACCTTCACCGACACAGAGGTCCAATCCCCTTGGATTCCCATGGCAGTGCTCACAGAAATCTGAGTCGGTCTGCCAATTCGGTAGCTTCTCCAAATGTATCCTTCCACCCCTCGACAGTCTCCCCTGGAGCAGACGTTGTTTCCCCGTCCTTGTGGAGAACAGCCTCTTCTGAGGCGGCAAATGGCAGCCAGAACGTGGTTTTGTCCTTCAATCAATCAATCAATTTTATTTTTATACAGCGCTTTTCACATGTTGCCATGTCACAAAGACGCTTTACATAGAA
>JAOYSI010057466.1:0-24496 GCA_025775065.1 Hiodon alosoides
AGAGAGAGGTGTGTGTGTCTCTGTGTGTGTGAGAGGGTGTGTGTGTGTGTGTGTGTCTGTGTGTGTGTGTGTGTGAGAGAGAGCTGTGTGTGTGTGTGTGTGTGTGTGTGTGTGTGTGTGTGTGTGTGTGTGTGTGTCTGTCTCCCTCCTGTCAGGACAGTGTGACCGCTGTAGGGGGCCCTGCTGACCGGAGCTCCCTGAGCCCAGGGGCATGACTGAACTTGACTCTCATTACTGTGGTCTGTACCCGATCACCCCGCTCCCCCCAGAGCCGCCCTCACATTAACTCCTCGTCTGTTTGCCTTCCACGGTTACCGTGCCTCGCTGGGGCCTCACACTTGTGACAGCTTACACAAATGAAATGTTGCAGGGCACAGTATGGCCACTGCACTGATCAGTCTTATCTTCATATTTATCTTACTCAAGTAACAAATTGGACTGTAGGGAGATCTTGGCATGATTAAAAATGTTTACTGCACTCTTGGTAGGGTTGCTATGTGTGGAGGAGAAGGACAAGCGTGGGCTTTTACGTGTATAAAACCCTTATTTTTACTCCCCAGATTCCACAGAGTACCACCAGCCTCTGCTCTCAAGGAGAAGGGAGTCCCTAAGGGCGTCACAGAAGAGGGGCAGCGTTGAGTTGGACCCGCTCGCCCTGGAGTCCGCCAGCCCCTGGGACTGCGAGCGAGGTGACGCCCTGCACCGTGCACAGCTCACCCTGTTGCACCGGAGTGGAAGTCCATGTTGCGGATTCTTAAACACAGCTGTTTAGCCAATTTGCCTCCGTCAGTGCAGTGCGTGTCTGACGGCCGTCTGCGATGGTTCCTCTTGCAGTGCCGACCAAGTCGGGCTGCCCCCTCCGCGGACACCGCAGCGTGGAGCGCACCTTCTCCCTGCCCTCCAATCCCACACCCCAGGGGGGGCTCCTCCTGCCCTCCTACCCGCTGGCCTCCATTCCGGGTCGGCAGCTGAGCCCCACGGCCCTCCGGGGCCACGCCAACTCCACGCTGTCCATGTCCAGCACCTGGCCCTACAAGAGGGAGAGCAGCCCCCGTGGCAGGGACCCCAGTCCCCGGAGGGACACGCCAGGCATGGCCTCCGTCTGTATATGTGGAAACCCAGTGGCCATAGTCGCGTCTCAGTCGAGTGAACCGTTGACACTGCTGATGCTTGCTTGGATTTGGTGGGATGGGATGTGGTGGGGTGTGGGCAGGGGGCCACCCCTCGATTGTCCCGCATCAGGCCATGGTGTTGGTATGAGGGGTATGAGGGGTTCAGTGTTTTGAGGAAAGGGGCCGTGCCTCCTGTCTGCACTGCTCGTGAAGCCTGATTGGCCTGAGCTGAATTTATCCCCACTGAATGCCACCCAACCCAAGCACTGCTCTGCTAATTGTGTGCTGCTGATTGGTACAATCGGTAAATGGCATGAAGTAAAGCCGCTCGGGAAGCCTGATTGGCCTGAGCTGAATTTATCCCCACTGCATTTCACCCAACCCAAGCACTGCTCTGCTAATTCTGTGCTGCCGATTGGTACAATCGGTAAATGGCATGAAGTAAAGCCGCTCGGGAAGCCAGCGCTCGTCTTCATCTGCCGTCTGTAACCAGTGCGTTTGCCCTTTTCGACCTACAGGTGGCGATGTCTCCATGCTGACCATGCGAGCCTCGCTGCGCCCTTCCTCCACCGCCCCGTCCCGCCGCAGCCTGAGCGGCTCCAGGCTGGTTCCCCCCATCCCACGGGGCTCCCACTGCCCCTCGGAGCAGAGCCGGTCTGGGAGGGATGTGCCCAGGTCCGAGCCGCTGGCTGAGAGGAGCCTCCACCTGAACCTGGCTCAGCTGGACCTTTTGGACCAGGACCAGGAGCTCATTGACCGCAAGGAGGTGCGGGAGAACCACACGCCGTTTTCAGATCTGGTCACATTTCTAATTCCCAGTTCCCAGCTTAGAACACTCAGCATGGCCTTTATATGAATTCATTTGTACATGAATAAGTGTTATTCTGACTCAAATCAATGCATACCATGAAACGAATGAAAAGGAAATGGTCCTTGACTTTTGTAAAGTGACGTTAAAGTAGTAGGAGTATATTGCCTTGACAGCCGCATATGCCCAGTCTTTACTGTGCTTCTGGTAGTATTCATCTACGGCGCCGTGGTTCCCATGAGGTACCTTATTTAGTTTATTTTAGTATTGAAGTTTAAGAAGCGTTTGCCTGAGGTGTGTGGTTGTGCTGCCGGTCTCCAGATGATGAACTCCCTCCGGTCCCTGCGCATCAGCGCGGCCAGGAAGCGAGCCAAGCTTAGCCTGAGCGGCTCGGACCCGGAGCCGGAGCCGGAGCCGGACAGCCCGGACTCGGCGGTGAAGCTGGAGCTGCTGATGGACTCCCCTTCACACACCTCCCCCTCCGTCACCAGCCCGCTGAGCGAGAGCGGCCTCTCCAGCCTCTACTCGCCGCCCAACTCCACCCTCAGCGGCACCAAGGCCAGGTGGGGCCACTGAACACAGCGCCGAGATATCCCACCCCTCCACCCTTCGTCAAAGCAGCGACATATCCCACCCCTCCACCCTTCGTCAAAGCAGCGACATATCCCACCCCTCCACCCTTCGTCAGTGAAAACCATAAGCGGCTTATAGTAACCCACAGACAGTGGAACGAGCAGGTGGGGGGTCTTGCAACCCTTTGTCTCTGCCTGTAGACGATGCTGTGATTAATTTCTCTCTTCTCATTTCAGTTTTGGGAACTCCTCCTCTCCGCCACTGAGGCCGGGCAGGATGAAGGTGGCTGCCCCCATGGACTCCCACCCTATTCACGGTACAAAGAAAGATTTGCATTTGTATTGGTCATGATGCCACATGACATCACTGTACCAATCAAAAAGGGGCCGGGCGGGGGAGGAGCACGTGATGTGGCGAGTTGTCGCGTGTGTCTGCTGTGATGTCCTGGAACGAGACACCCTGTGTTACTGTGATCCGACCAATCCGTCCGTTACCACCAGCATTCGGCAGGGATTTTGGTGGGTTTCTGCTGCAGCGTTTATGACCCCAAAGTGCGCCGTGTCTTTCAGGGATCCAGCCGGGAGACAGGGGGGCTTCAGATGTAAGCGTGGTCGGCCAGCGGCTGGCGTACTCCAACGGCTCCACTGAGCAGGAGGAGAACACGCCAAGGGAGGCCTCTCCGCCCCCTCCTAGACTCCCAGGCAGAGAACCAATGAGAGCTCTCAGACTTGGCAGAGGTGAGTCACGGGAAGCCACGCCTTATTCTGGGTTGCTAAGGTGAAAGAGTGCTGGCTATTGTTATTTTCTTTGCTGCCGACGCCGTTGTCGTCAGTCGTCATAGCGACGCGTACATGGCACACAGCTTTTAAGTTTTATCCATCTAGACTGCTGGATACAATTCAGGTTCAAATATTGTTGAGCTGCCTCTCCCTGTGATTACAGTCTAATACCTTCGACCCACGTCGCGACACCCTGCTTATTTATGCATTAACTGCTGTACTTCAACCTCTCTTTTCCAGGGTCACAGGGTAACGGCACTAGGGATTCACCGGCACGTGGCATGTCGGAAGGTGTCGTAGGCAGAGGTCAGTACTGCGCCCCTCCGGTCGGCTGTCCCATCAAAGCAACTCGTGTCCTTCAAAGTCTCCTGTTAAGCGCTCTGCCCTGTAGTTCATTCTTGACCTGACCTCCAGGCTGCGTTTGATCTGGAAGCTGTGGCGCTTCCAGGGGCCATCGCGGTTCTTTTAACTTAACCCCCGTGGTTAAAGGAGCCTGAGGACAGGAACCAGTCTGCAGTAATGGCAGCAGTGTTGTAGGAGGACCGCGTAGGGAAGGCGCGTAATCTCTCCCCTCCCCCCCACATCTCTTCAGGGGTCTTCGGCTCCTCCACTCCGCTTTCCAGCCGCCTGGGTGTGGCCCCGTCACCCGAGCACGGTGAGGTCACCTGCCAGCCGCCAGCAGACCCCCCGGCGGGCGTGTACGGGCACGCGGTTCCAGGCGGTTTCCACGGCGCCAGCGGAAGCCCGGAAACCGAGGAGCAAGTGGTGAGGCAGCTGGCGGAGAGCGGCGTTCTGCTCCCTCTCCAGGTGCGCCCCCCGGAGGCTGACTTGTGCGCGCGTGTCCCGCAGGACAAGGTGAAGCTGTCCAAATCCGCCCGGGACAAGATGCGCCAGCGCCGCCTGGAGCAGCAGGAGGTGCGCCAGAGCCTTCGGCAGGTGGCGTCCGAAATCGTCGCTGACGGGATGACCCGTGTCAAAGGTCAGAGGTCACCTCCCCGCTCTTCCTTATGTATATTCACCCTAAGAGCCATGAGCTTGAATTTTCTGTTCTTCGGACCGGAAACGGTGTCCTCTGATTTTCGTTGGAGTCTAAACTGGCGACGCGGTTTATCTTCCTGGCAGACTGGCAGGTGAACGGGAGTATGGTTGGGAAGGATAAGGTGGAGTCCTTCCCTGAAGGTCCACAGGCCGGCCCCTTGAGCCCTCCAAGCCCCCAGGGGCCCGCGACACCGCCCCAGGTCTCAAGTCCACCCCACCTGCCCAGACCTCCATGTCAGCCGCGCCTGCTGAAAGCCAGCGTTACCCGCCTGAGGAGGGCAGGTAGCCTTAACAAGCCCCGCCCCTCGCTCTGCCACAGCTCAGGTTAGGGTTCCGCTTCTGCACACCTGTAGCCACATGCCGTTTAACGCTGATTTCAGGTGGAGGGATTCCGGTGACTTTCTTTAAAGGGCCTTTAAAGTAAAGATCTGAGCCTCCTAATGAATGAATGAATGCAGTGGTTCACGTCCTCTTTTTCTGGAAAACCGGATCATTTCTGCTTGTTTTGGTTTTAAACAAACTCTTACCATGCTAGTAAAGATCAGAATGTGTTGTGCGCCCCCCTCCCCCTCCAGACGAGCTGTCCCCAGAAGAAGGTCAGAATAAGGACGCTCAGAGGCAGCCGGGACTGAGGCCCTTCTCCAGGCCCGAGATGGCGCTGACCCAGAGCTTTCAGCTGTTGAGCTCAGACGACTGGTGGGTCGCCTACCGACATCCGGCCCGTCTTAAATTCCGCCTGG
Source organism: Hiodon alosoides (assembly GCA_025775065.1). NCBI lineage: Eukaryota > Metazoa > Chordata > Actinopteri > Hiodontiformes > Hiodontidae > Hiodon > Hiodon alosoides. The sequence goes on from JAOYSI010057466.1 coordinate 5,051, forward strand.
AGTTCTGACATCTGACGTCTTCATAATATTGACCTATCACGAACATGCAAAAGAAACTGAACTCACAAGAAATAAAACGTTTTTAAAAATGTATTATTATAAATAATTATTAAAAAACCTAATTTTGGACATGCCATGCATTAAACCATTTGATTGGTTCAAGCTTGGTGCAGGATTTGTTTAGCTGTCCAGTCGATGGTGATCAGTTGCTAATTAACGTTTTGTTTGATTCGATAAAGGGAGAAGAAGATCGACGGTCTTACTAATCTCCGCTGTCTGGCTCAGTTCCACTCTAATGTTCTGCTGACCAGACTCCATGACGTCTGCCTGGCCCTCGCTCAGGAGGTGCATACTTCTTCCTGAATAACATTTCCTTAAACCCCAATTCTAATTTAATGGAACAATATTTATAGCATATATATGTCAATGCATATTTTGTATGTGGCCATTTAAACAAAATCGATATCGTTCAGATTCCGGAAGCACCCGTTATCCTCTTCATCGCCCGTATTTATAGTTCCTCAGAAACGAGGGTTCCCAAAGAAAGGCAAGTTTTTGAGGATTGGTGGGGAACGCGTAAGTAACCTTCCTCTGTGCAGGTGAAGAACCTGCGCTCGGGCGTCTCCCGCATTGCCCTGGGCGCAGTGGGCGACCTGTACACCCACCTGCAGAAGGGTATGGACCAGGAGCTGGAGGCCACAGCCAAAGTGCTGCTGCAAAAAGCGGGCGACTCCAACGCCTTCATCCGACAGGATGTGGACGGCGCTCTGGACAGCATGGTACAGCACTGCTCCCCGACCCGGGTCATCAACGCCCTGCTCGACGGGGGGCTGAGGTAGGAGCCCTTGCAGCATAAGTCCGCTGTTTTGGCATTTTTAAAAACGGCGTTTGAATAATTTATTTTTTTGAGGACTGCTTATGAGAAGAATTCTATTGCCTCCGTATGGCCAGTAAAATGTTGTTTTGCATATGTGCAGTCACCTGAATTCTGGAGTGAGGAAGTGCACAGCCCAACACCTGGCTGACCTGGTGGAGAAGGTGGGTGCGGGCCGTCTGCTCTCCGGCCCCAAGGATCTCACCGACCGCATCCTGCCTGCCGTGGCCAAGCTGGCTCAGGATTCCTCCCAGGAAACCAGGTGTGCGCTGCAAACGGACAGGCATTGACCTCCTGTTTTATACAGAGAAGTGTCCTAGAGCTTCATTTAGACCTTTCAGCGGGTAATCTGGGTAATTCCAAGTCTTCCCCCCCCCCCCCCTTCTCAGATACTTTGGTCGTCGCATGCTGCTGTCTTTAGCATCCCACCAGGACTTCGAGAAAATGGCGGAGAAGTACCTGCCGGCCAAAGACCTGGCTACCGTCTTAGCGCTAAAGGCTAAGGTACATTTGTCTGATTTTACAACGTCAGCGTTTATTGCAGCTCAGCGCGGTCAGAGTATAACATGTGACGGCTCGATTGTTTTGAAGCTTGGAGAGCTTCGGCAGAGATGTTTTTAGGTGTTGTTTTTTTGACGCACTCTTGTGTTGGGCAGGGATTGGGCGAAACACCTCAAGATGCCCCCTCGGCAAGGGGCCGTCCCTCCCTCCCTGGCCGTGCGTCAGTCAGGGCCTCCTCTCTCACCCGAGAGCCTGTCAGCCAGGCCAACAGGTGGGCTACACTCACTCCCGAGAATAAGGGGGGGCGCTGGGTAACGTTTTTATTTATTATTGTAAAGACCCTTGTGGAAGTGCAGAAGCTTCTGATTCGTTTGGTGTGCGTTTGGTTTTGGCCACTAACACGGGCTCGCGCTCTCTGTCCGGGCAGAGATCCCCGGGAGTTCAGCGGCAGGGCGCAGGTGCACAACATGGCGGACAAGGCCGAGTACGTCAAGCAGATGACGGCTCTGATGGCGTCCAAAGACTTCCGCGAGCGAATCAAGGGCATCGACCAGCTGGTGGCGGTCTGCGAGCGCAACCCTGGCGTAGTCATCACCAGCCTCTTCCAGGTAACTCGCCTCCGTACAGAAGGAGAAGCGGTGTTCTACAGCAGCCACGTGCTTCTGTTAGATAAACATGGACCCCGACGATGGTTATAACTGAAACCCCAACCGTACAACCTTACCGTCTTCAGCTGTTCTTGGTGGAAGGGCTTAGACAAATAATCTTGTCGACGTGCCTGACGATGTGCGTGTTGGACATTCTAAAGTCGTTCCCATCTTGGTTCTCCCGTCTACTCTCCTCTGGCAGGTATTTGATCCCATTAAGGACAGACTACTGGAGTCTAACAGCAAGGTGAACCTGCACGCCCTGGAAGCCCTGCAGAAGATCATCCCCCAGCTGAAGGACAACATGGCCCAGGTGCTCTGCTTCCTGGTGCCTGCGATCGTTGACAATCACCTCAACTCCAAAAACAACGCCATCTACAACGCAGCTATCGGCTCCGTCCACGCCCTCATGCAGAACATAGGTGAGGCTTATTTTTGTCCCCCGGTCGCGGGTCCCCTGTGGCTTCTTGGGTTTCCCGGTTTTAGGAGCGAAGGCCGTCTCTTGAACTCTCCTTTCTGCTGTTGCAGATAAAACCCTGCTTATCCAGCCCTTCTGCACCAAGGCTCAGTTCCTGAAAGGCAAGGCCAAAGTGGACTTAGTTGAAAAGGTCGCAGGTACGTCCACCACAGCCCACTGCGAGTCAATTTAACCACGATTCCATCCCGATTCCTGAGGACCGCGGTATTTGCGAGCTTTCGTCAGTTTAATTGGAGTGATCGTCTGGATTTGGAATGATCTCACCTTGTGTTATTCAGTCGTGCCTCAGATGCTAATTGAGAGGGCTTTAAAACCCGCTGACACCGCGGATCACGGGTTATACCGTGGATATAGCTGACCCAATAAAAAAGATTGGGAACTAATCTTTCGTTCAGCAACATCTATATTATGGATCAGGGAGTAGGGAAATTAAAAATAAATAAAATAAATAAATCTGAAACTTTTTTTGGAATTGTTTGAGTTCACCATGTCTACAGTGCAGAGGCTGACACTGTAGGCTCACCCTGGGTTCACCTGGCGGACTGTTGCCTTTTCCCCTCAGATCTGGTGACGGAGTTACACCCACACAAGCCCCAGACGGTGGAGAACAATGCACTGCCCTTGCTCTGGCACCTCCTGGGCCCCTCCAGCAGCAGCGGCACCGTGCAGGGGGCCACCGCCGCCCTGTGCCAGGCCCTGTACGCCAGCATGGGGCCCGCGTTGGCTGACAGCGCCTCCACCCAATCCCTCAACGTCCATAAGGGACTCCAAAAGCTGCTCAAGACCCTCCCCTCACCCTGAAAGCATTCTAAAATCATTTAGTGAGGGGGAAAAAAAAACTGATTTTATTTTTAAAAATAAACTATTATACTTGAAGTTGGTGATGTTGTACATTTCTCATAGTGCCTGTATTTTCGTGTCTTTAACCATACTGAGACTTCAAACGGCCCCCACTGAAAGCAATGGCTCCCGTGGACTAGCCGGATATTTACCAGCAAGACATATTTCAACAAAGAAATACCGATTTAGCTGTTGGCACCAGGTTCCTTTCCTTCGACGACCTGCTCTCTTTGCACTTTGGAAAAGTGGTACACTATCATGACGGCTCCCGTCGTGGCTGTTGTTACTGATGTGTTGTCATACGATTGTAATTGTTGTTGTGGACTTGTCTGAAGCAAACATGGACTTGTCTGAAGCAAGGCCCTGGAATGTACTATTTAAATGCACAAAAACACAAGTACTGAAGCAATGTAACTTTTGGCTGTTCTTTTTATCATGTGATGTAATATGTGGTATTTTCATTGGGTGGCTCGCACCAGTTTCAAAACGCGTGGGAGTCACGGGCGATGAGAATATGCTGGCTCTTGTAATAGTTAAAATGTGTAACTGCACAGTATTTGAGTATTTGCGGACTCTTTAAGCTGTAATGGTGCAGTATGTTTTTCTTTCGCTTTTAATTGTAACAATCCATCAATGAATGAGGTATTCCAAGTTGAAACACTCTTAAGTTCTTTTTTTTTTTTTTTTTTTTTTTTGCATGACCAAAATTCAATGACAGGGAACAAAAACAATATACTAATATTTTTGTTATGGATATATTTTAATGTACACCGATGCCTAATGAAATATTCGATGTGAAACATTTTCATTTGGAATAGTGCCAGTCCTTGCATAGCCTTTCAGAATTTCCAATGCTAAATTGTACTGGTTTCTAAATGGGAAGAAAGATGATATATATATATATATATAAATATAATAAATTGTTTTTATTTCTGTAAAGCGTTGTTCCCTAAGTGATGACTGCAATGCGTTAGTTATTCCATTATTTAAATTGTGTATCTGCTGGAATTTACCTGAATATATATACAGTTTATTAGGTACACCCATTTAGTACCGGGTCGTACTCCCTTTGTCTCCGGCCTGAATTCCTCTGGGATGGATTATACAAGGTATCGGACATGTTTCACAGGGATGTTGGTCAATGCACCTGCTGCCGATTGGTCAGATGAACATTCATGCCGTGAACAGCCCATTCCATTTAATCACAAAAATACTATATTGGATTTAGGTCTGAGGACAGGGCAGTAAATTGAATTCTCTGTCATGTTCCTGGGACCATTTGAGATAAAATATGCTTTGCGCAATGGTGTGTTATCCTGCTGTAAGTATTCACGTGACACAGGTAATTCTGAGTTATTGTGATCCGCTGCTTCTCGTTTTTAGCTGATTTTAACATATGGAACACGAGGCCTGGGATATTTTTTTTCTTACACACAGTATGAAATTCTAAAAAGTCTGTGTTACTGCGGCTTTTTGACACAATAGGAAAACGCAAAGCAGATAGTCAATAGACATTACGTGTGAAGATCTCTCAAGCAGGGAAACCGCATTGCGTTTTTTCTGATATTTTTTTCCACAGTTGAGGATGGGGCATAACGAAGAGAAAATCTAGCTTTAGCTCCGCTTTGGTTTAGTAACAGGTAAATAAGAAAAAACTTTTGGGTGACCAAAATTTATATGAAAAAAATTCCAAGACAAATAAACACGTGTCAGCAAACAAGAAGAACAAGTGAGCAGTGACTGTGAAAGGAAGAAATTTGACCTCTACTCAATAGATGGGCGTGGGGTTAAAAGGGGACTTTTCCAAAGATTAATACAGAAGATCAGAACGCTTTCTCCATCTTTTGGTAGATGAACTGGACCCTGACGATGGTCGACATTATGTATCTGAAAAAATATAACGTGCATGACGTCGAATAATTGAATCGAAACTTCGTTTTCACACGTTTACAGACCAAGTGCTCCTCCCCCTAGCTACAAAACATATCCGGATAGTACGCATGCGTACCGTAGTCGCTACTCAAATAGGCGAACTTGTTAAAGAATGAGCAGGGTGAAACGCGGCTTCGTGCTGGAAAAATAATTACCCTAGAAAACGAAAATATACTCCGTTCGAAACATTTTTTCATGGACGAATTTGGTAAGTTGTTATTCGGGAATGCGTAAAATGGTGTAAATAGTCAAATTGGTTATACATTTGGTAGGGTTTCTCGACGGTACGTGGTAGCTAGCTAATCTTAAAAGTGCACGCGCCGAGAGGTTGGTTTGAATTGCATGCGTAGGCCCCAGGCTTTCGGGCGCAGTTTGTGGGACTTGATTATAACGCGTCCAGTGTCGTCAGAAAAAGGAAAATAGTTGTGTATTGATCACAGTTATTTATTTAAATATAATTTTAAAATGTTCTACCTTATTAGCTAGCCAAATGCGACGAATCTTATCGCTTGATGGTTAGTTAGCTGCTGCGTGTTGGCCTCGTAACGCACTTCCTCATTTTTCCTAGAAACGTCAGTAAAACCCAGTTATTGCTCTAAATCACACGGTATAACGTATAATAACGCAGTGTCGGCTAGCAAAGCGTTTTATACCATTAATCGAAATCAATCGTTATAGGCGTGGGTCTAGAATTGAAGCTGGAGTAGATAATCGGCCTTGAAACCGTATCTCTCACGTTTGCATGTTAAATGTTTGTTCCCCTCCAGAAATCTGCGGGGCTCAGAGGTTTGGGTTCGGTTGCTAGGTTTCCTCCACCGATCGTACAATGTCTAGCAAGTCTTGGGAGGTTGTTGCGTCAAGATGAATATGGGGTTACTTTTAACGGTTGTTCTAAATTACGTAAATATTGCCTTCTATTTAGGTTTTGTAAAGAAAGGGAACAAATTCTGAAGTTCATTTTAGGCAAAAAAAAGTTGACTATAAGTAACGGGCGGCTCTACGTTCGGTATGTACGTAACTTGCGGAATAACGCAATAGATTGAAGACATTTAGTGAACTTTAGCCGTGTGGGCACGACTACTAGATATTAAGGTTAACCATTAATCATTTAAAAGTATTTGGGGGTGTCGACTCGTAAACATATTTTGAATGTTAGTTTTGCCTTTGGAAACGGTTGCAAGGTCTCCCTTCACAATAAAAGGGCGTGTTCTAGTGCTGCAAATATTGCTTCCAGTTGGTTAAGTCTCAGACTACAGTGCATACACCTAGAGCCAAGACTGAATGTCACCAGCAAGCTACGTGACGTGGACAATGCATTGCAGGGTATGCTTTGTCTTGTGATTATTTGGATAGCAATTTACCTCAGGCTTCCAGGTGCAAACGGGCTGCTGATTTGGGTAACGATAAAACCTGCAGGACTGAAGTTGCTTGAGGGGGGGTCAGTAGTAACTGACTACTTGTTGTGGAAAGGCACAGGTCTATAAATACACTGCTCTTTTCACTCCTACCAGAGGAAAGCACAGCTGTGGTGGTTTCTTCTGGGTTTGAGTGAGTGAGAGAGGGAGGGTGGGGTGACAGTGAGGAGGAGTAAACAGTACTGTCCCGTTTTTAACCCCCCCTTTCCCGTTCCACAGATCGGTCTCTTACTGAGGAGCCCATGACAGGTATGCTGGACTCTGACCCTGTTGGGACCTGTGGTTCTACCAACGCTGAGGAATTGTACATGGGTGATGGCTGCCAGCCAGCCTCTCCTGTTTTGGCTGAGGACCAGGCCTCCGTCCGGATCCCCGACCTAGCACCGGAACCGGTCCCTGAAGCCGCCAACACTGTCCCTGACATGGAACAGGTCCCAATGGAGCCTGTGGAGGGTGATCAGTCAGGACCTCCAGCACCTCAGGGCGACGAATCCGAGGCCCAGCGGCAGGACCCGCCCCCGCAGCCCGAGTCTTCAGAACAGGGCAGCCCTACCAACATGGAGCTGGAGGGCTTGGAGGCTGGGGCTGAGCCGTCTGGTGCGGAGGTGCCCTTCCCCTCCGAGTTTGAGAAGTACTCCAGAGTGGTGGAGGAGAACCCCGAAGACTTCACCGGTTGGACCTACCTGCTGCAGTACGTGGAGCAAGAGGTGGGTGTGCGATCTAACACACAGTCCGTCGTGTCCGGTACCTTGTAATGCTCACAGGAAAGGCCGGGCCTTAATTTGTACGTTGTTTCCTGTCACAGAATCACCTGGCGGCTGCCCGGATGGCTTTCGACTCGTTCTTTGCCCGGTATCCCTACTGCTACGGCTACTGGAAGAAGTATGCTGACATGGAGAGGAAAGCTGACAACCTTAAGACTGCGGAGGAGGTGAGCCGGCGTCATGGGGAAAGCAGCCTTTTTCCTGGAGAGCTCGCTGAACCAGCTAGTCCTGATTTTCTGGGTTATTTTTCCTTTGTTACATCTGCAGAAGGCTAAGCTCCTTGTGCAAATGCATCGTCAGTGTGTGGATTTGTGCAGCATGTGTCAGATGCACACCCAGGGAAACTATTGCAATTTCAATTACTATCTGAGTGAATACTTCACAACAATGCAGCTTTGCTTTGGTTAAATTTGAAGATGTTTATGATCTTGATGCAGCTATTGGCTCGTTCATCCTGCTCTCCAGTAGGTTTTTTTAATTACCCCAGATCACTACTTTAATGGTTCACTGGGCTACATCTAAACTATTCTTCTTTGTTGACAGGTGATAAGCGTTTTCTTGTCATGTTTCCCAGCATTAAAGCACTGCGGTTCAAACCCTTGTGCCAGTACAGTTTTATGTTAGTCACCAACCTTTGTTTATTCCCATTATATTCCGTTTTTTGCCACGTTGCGTTGAATTTTTGGTCAGACGCAGAAATTTAACGGGTCTGTACCGCACGGTCTGTACGACTCCCCAAAGCCATATCCCGGCCTGGTCAGAAAACAGGACCCTCCGATCTCAGAAGAAACCAAGACATCCCCCCCCCCCAGCTCCCCTTGGAGAACTGAGCTCTATGTACTTTTGCACCCCTCCACATAAATGGTAATGGCAGACTTTCACCCCCCCCAAAAAAAAGTTTAAAATTCTTTGCCTTGAGGTTGAGCGGTAAATACAGTTCCAGTGTTGGTTCTCCACTGGAGGTTCGCTCCGTGAACGCCATGTTCAGCTTTTTTTCTCTCCCCTCCCACTCCCAGGTGTACCGGCAGGGCCTACAGGCTATCCCCTTGAGCGTTGACTTGTGGCTTCACTACATTAACTTCATGAAGGAGACTGCTGACCCCAGCAATGCTGAGACTGAGACTACAATTAGAGCGTGAGTCTGGCTCTTAGTGTGCTAATGTTCTAGCAGTCCTAGGCCAGCAGTTCCTAGGCCAGTGCCCGGTTTGTGAATTTGACAATCCTTGTTTGTTGCTCGAGTAGCAAGAAGCTAATGTTTCATTCCCCGTTCGTTTGTAGTCCTGTCAATTGTGTGCTTGTAGAAATTTTAGTTTGGGTGAAGTCCCAATATTTTTTCCCCCAGTACCTGAAATTTTGTCTCAAACTGTTCTGTTGTAGACTAAGACTGTTTTTGCGACTGGCCTCTGGTTTCACATTTTTGTTGCGTCACGCAGGGCGTACGAACATGCCGTGTTGGCTGCTGGCACAGACTTCCGCTCCGACCGCCTTTGGGAGGCCTACATCAACTGGGAGACGGAGCTGGGCAACCTGGCCAACGTCACGGCCATCTACGACCGCGTCCTGGGCATCCCCACGCAGCTCTACAGCCACCACTTCCAGAGGTGAGGCGGCTGGGACGCAAGGAAGCCCCGTGGAAAGTTCTCCAGCTGCTGTTGCTTTTACTTGCTTCTGAGAAGGAGTGTGCAAAGCTACCTTTAATCCCTTCAGCACCCCGATGTACATGCCCTACATTGAGTACCAGTGCAAGTAAAGGGCCATTTGGTGCTGAAGACCCGAGTCTGGAACTGGAGAGCCCCAACCCACCTTGTTTCTGAATACTCACAGCTGGCGTCGGTCGTTGGTCTCCATCTCAGGTTTTCCCGGGAAATCTGCCTTAACAGTACTTCTGATGGGTTCTCGGCGTTGTGCGTTGGCGGCGCGGTGGTTTTCAGCGTCGCCTTTGTGCTGTGCCGCAGGTTCCGGGAGCACGTGCAGAACAACCTGCCCAAGCACTTCTTGCAGCTGGAGGAGTTTGTGCGCTTGAGGAAGGAGCTGGCCTCGGCGAACGGGCACAGTGAGGAGGATTCCGCGGCTGATGACGCCGAACTGCCGCCCGGCATGGAGGACCTGGCCGACCCCGCCAAGGTATCCGCAAAGGCCCGCAACCGAAACGCTCTCTCTGCCGTGCCGTCCGCGGGTTTGCCAGCACGTGTAGAAAAGAATCCATCTCTCTGGAGTCGTTTGTGGTTTGATACCATGTGTGTCCTGTCTCTCTTTTTTTTTTAGCTGGTCACAGAGATTGAAAACATGCGACACAAGGTGATGGAGTCTCGGCAGGAAGTCTTCAATCACAACGAGCACGAGGTCAGCAAGCGGTGGACTTTCGAGGAAGGGGTGAGTTGAGCGAAGACGTTCCACTCTCTGCTCTCTGCGTAAGCTCACCCAAAATTCATAGCGATGAGGAGCATGAATGGTTGTTTAAACGTAGGTTTGCCGTCTAGTCGGAAACGTGGTCTCCTGAGCGTTTATTCTGCTTGGTATTGCGACGGCGTGTTCATCTCAAACATTCTCCCGCCAGATCAAGAGGCCATACTTCCACGTGAAAGCCCTGGAGAAGACCCAGCTGTCCAACTGGAAGGAGTACCTGGACTTCGAGATTGAGAACGGGACCCTGGAACGCACGGTGGTGCTATTCGAGCGATGCCTGGTGGCCTGCGCCCTCTACGAGGACCTCTGGATCAAGGTAACAGGGCACCTTCACGCTCCCTCCCAGCCCCTTCCACAATTTCAACTCCTCAGTGACTTTCTGCGCTATTTATCTGTAATGTTGATATGTGACTGTATCTGTTGTATTAGGGGATGGCCTGCTTGCCACCAGATTTGACTGCAGCATTTGCCAACTGCGTTGCATCTCTTCGTCCTACCTTACAGAAACTAATCTTTATGGTTCGATGAAGGTGCTGATGGGTTTAAAAGAATTTTAAATGTTCTGTCAATGTATTTTCTTGGGAAGGCCGGGAGTGGAGTTCCATTCATGTGTTCTGTCTGTTTTTTGCCTCTTATCTCTCTGACCCGTCTTTCCCCCCCCTCCCCACCCTGCCCCTCCCCCAATAAAGTATGCGAAGTATATGGAGAACCACAGCATCGAAGGCGTGCGACATGTTTTCAAAAGAGCGTGCATGATACACCTGCCCAAGAAGCCCACGGTTCACCTGCTCTGGGCGGCATTTGAGGAGCAGCAAGGTAACGTGCACTTTGACTGTTTCCCTTTTTAATGTATCCAGGTTTTTTTCCCCCCCATCTCCTTCGTTTCCAGGAGTTCTCTCAACTTCCTCTGGGCTGAAGGCGCAGGCTAAACATTCTCTCCCTTTGTGATGGTTTAATTTTAAAAAGTGATTTCTTTTTTTAAAGCTGCTTTTCGTTTGGCTTTGCATAGCCGTCTTGAGTGGCCTGCACCAAGTTCTGTACGGTAACCAAACACGTCCATTTAAGAGTATTTATCAAGTATTGCATTGCGTTTCTGCTTTTGCAGAATCTGTGTTGGCGTTGACGTGCTATTTTTACACAAGGCAAGATTGAAGGTTCTGTGATGTGTAATGCCGATATGTTTTGCCTACGTCAGGGAACATTGAGGAGGCGCGTGGGATCTTGAAGACCCTGGAGGATGCAACGCCGGGCCTGGCCATGGTGAGGCTGCGCCGGGTCAGCCTGGAACGTCGCCACGGTAACCTGGAGGAGGCGGAGGCCCTGCTGCAGGACGCCATCAAGAACGGGAAGAACGCCAGCGAGTCGTCCTTCTACTCCATCAAGCTGGCGCGTCACCTCTTCAAGGTGCAGAAGAGCCTGCAGAGCGCCAGGAAGGTGCTGCTGGAGGCCATTGAGAAGGATGCGGTAAGCGGGAACGTCCTTGGTTTGAGTTTTAGGCCGAGGCTCTTGATTGTATTTAATTAGTTGAGTATTGGCAGCAGGAGGACAGGTTCACCTGCGCTGGCCTTTGAGTGTGTGAATGAAGTTTCGTTCTATGTAGTCATTAGACTAGTTAAAGCATGGTCTCTGGCTTAAAGTGTTCTGGGTGGATGAAACTTAACCAATTGTTGATGCAACCGTTCAACCACCTCAGCTGAGCCCCAAGCTTTACCTGAACCTGCTGGAGTTGGAGTACAGCGGCGACATACGGCAGAACGAGGAGCAGATCCTGTCCTGCTTTGACAGGGCCCTCAGCAGCCCTATGCCCCTGGAGTCTCGACTCACCTTCTCCCAGCGCAAGGTGGAGTTCCTGGAGGACTTTGGCAGTGATGTCAACATGTAAGTCTGCTGTTCTTTTCCTACACGTTGTTGGGAAGACGTTGTCTCGGAAGATTGACCATGTCCCCCCTCGCCAGGCTTGTAACTTCATACGAGGAACATCAGAAGCTTCTGAAAGAACATGAATCGACAAAGCGAAAAACCGAGAACGGGTGAGTGTGAGACTAGATTCGTTTAGTTCGCGCTGTAGTTTTAAGGGTGCGAGCTATGCATTGAGGGCCAATCGAACGCTTATTTTTCTTTTCTGCATGATTACATAGTTCCACTCATTTTTCTGGCTGTTGTGATGGCAATGTTTAAGGATTTCCCCTAATTGTTTTATTGCAGCTCCCTGGAGCCTGAGCCAAAGAGGCAGCGCATGGATGACCATTCAATGGGTGCTGGACACATGATGCCCGACATGCAGGCCAACCACTCTGCTTATAACTACAACTGGTACCAGGTGAGCGCAGGAATTGCTGGCAGATGAGGTCTGCCTCAAATGCGTTAAAGTGCACCAAGTTCTTTGGTGGGGGGAACTGGGAACGGGCCATTGCCAAAGTGAATTGGATTGAGGCCGTTTGCAGATTGTAGATGAGCATCTGTGACCCTTAACTCTTTCTCTTTCCTATTTCAGCAATACAACTACCAAAACCCATGGGGCTATGGCCAGTACTACCCACCACCTCCAACATGATTTATTACTGCTGGATGATAAATGTCTAAAAAAATAAAATTAAAATTAAAAAAAAAATTAAACGCTTTCTACACCATCCTGAAGCCTGCACCTTCCTCTACTCCTGTTGGTGATTTAGTTTCTGCTTTTTGTATACAGAGTTGTTTGGCTTTGCCACCAGTTTGAATAAAGCAGTGTGGTGTCTAATGGGCAAATACAGCAGACTCGTAACAATAAATAAGTGGATGCAAACTGGCGTGTCTTTTGATTTTAGTTTTTAATTTCTGGGAGTTGGTTTTGTCTATTTTGGATTTGTAAAATAAATATGCTTTCGTCACCTCTTTCCTCTGTGATCTGAAGTTGTTTAGGTAAGGTTTTCATTCAGATTGTAGTTTGTTTTTTCAAATTCCGAAATGAAGAATATAAAGAGCTTTGTTTTTTATTGTGACTTCATACATTAATTTCATAATAAAGAGATGAATATCAATTGTGTCATCCTGTAATAATTGACGTTTATTCTTTGCAAATGGGTCACAATACTTTTTTCTGGATTATTCCTGCCACAAGATTTAGAATAAATTTGGTCCAAGTGCAACAGACTGTGAACACTATAGTTGGTGTCTTGGGTCTTCATTTCCCTTCTAACTTCAAGAACGTTGTGGAACTTAACGTTCTCTTGATTTGTGTGGTAACAGGAATCGGTAGATTGATATTCGGTTTGTAGAATTAAAAATAAACCGATATTAAAACGAGGTGTATGTATTTTACTAGGCTGTGGGCGAAGCTGGCAAGCTATGTCTTGCGGCGTATTCTGAATTGATTTCCAATGGGTTTACGCTACCGAAAATTGGTATGTGACGTTTTAAAATAGAGGCCTCATCCGGTTTATGATTTATCTTCTTTTGGGTTTGATAACTAAGGGTATTTGTCGGTAATTTCGATTTTTTTTTTTACCAGTTAAGGCTTTAAATAACACTTAAGTTGATTTCGTGAAAATAATTAATTAGATGGTTTCAACCGTCTCAACGATTTAAAATATTTGCAGTAAATGGCAATATTTTTATGGTTCTTGCGTTGATAACGACCAAATCAACACCAGTTTGCAATATTGCTAAAGAAAAGGCGCCGTGGCGTTTGCCTAGACTGTAAATCTCAAGATTATTGGCAAAAAGCAACTTCAAGTAAAACGAACACGCATAATAGCCTTTAGTTTAATTATCAATTTCGCTTTATTTGAGTTACTTAAATAATAAACGATTTAAAAAACAGGCTTGGGTTAAAATGTTTTAAAGTAGTCTAGGATACGACTTTTGCTTACGAGCCACGATTAGAGCGATTAAATAACATTTAGCTACAGACGAAATGTCACAATATGTTACAGTATTAATCGGAAAGGAACTTCCACATTTTGCAAACGTTCGGGTAGCGCCATCTAGTGGATTGTAGTAAATTTTACGTTAACGTTTCCATGTGGCCATTGGAGTAGAAATCCTTCCAATTATGTTAGAGGATCTTCATCAACTTCCGCCCAATCCTCACGTAATCAGTCAGCGCCACTTTTAACTACATTGCATTTTGCGGCACGAAACTAAACTTTGTGTAGCCGTTCAAAAAATGCTTTTTTGTACAATATACATCTTATTTTTATTTGAAATAAATACGTTTCCTTCGCTTAGATGTCGCGGATAAGTGTTATACGTGTAAAACTGAGAAAAGTTATTACTTGGATAGCTACTTGTTGCATTATTAAATACCGAAAATATGAACTAGTTAACCATTTGAACGGCTTCCTATCAGTTCTTAAACGGTAGTTATGAAAACTATGATTCTGAAGGTAGTCGCCAGATGTAAGTGAAGTTACAATGAACAGTGGAAATCAAAAGACACTGTTCCAGACATGGGGAGCCCCAGTCTCTAAAAAACATATTCAAACAAATGACGCCGGGAAAAAAGTCCCGGGGCGACGAAAAGCGACCGCGAGTCGGACGGCTGAGAAGCCCATCAAGCCAGCAAATAACGTACCCGTGAATCCCCGAGGTTTGCTTTGGGGAGAGATTGGCCGTGGAAACTCAGTCGACTGCGAGACAAGAGACACGCATAAAAACGAAGAAGATGATGACGACGACGACGACGACTTGATGCTGGTAGCGGTTTATGAAGCAGAAAAGACTTTGCTGAACCCCTGTAACGCTAGTAGAGAGGATGACGGTGTTTCCGAAACAGTCCCTAGCAGCTTTTGCTCCGAAGAGTTCACTGGCTTTGACAGTTCGTCGGCTAAGGTTTGGATATATCCCACGAACTATTCGATTAGGGACTACCAGCTAAAGATCTCAGAAGCAGCACTGTTTCAGAACACCTTGGTGTGTTTGCCCACCGGGCTGGGAAAGACATTCATTGCCTCGGTAGTGATGTACAACTTCTACCGCTGGTACCCGTCGGGGAAAATTGTGTTCATGGCTCCTACAAAACCGCTGGTGGCGCAGCAGATCGAGGCGTGCTACAAAGTCATGGGAATTCCGCAGAGCCACATGGCCGAGTTGACAGGTAAAAGTGTGGATGATTGCTAGGTGCCTGCGTGGTATTATTGGGAGTCATTGATATGCATTCTCTTTAACCGTTTGACTGATTAACTAACTAGTGTTAAAATAATTGTTTGGCCAGACCTAAATCCACCGTAACTTGAATACACACAAAAGTTCCATTCTAAACCCACCACAGGTAGCACGCCGGCGCAGAGCAGAAGGGAGCTGTGGAGGTTACGGCGCGTGTTTTTCCTGACCCCCCAGGTGATGGTCAACGACCTGTCCCGGGAGACCTGTCCTGCCTCAGAAGTCAAGTGCGTGGTGATCGATGAGGCCCACAAGGCCTTGGGAAACCACGCCTACTGCCAGGTACCCTGACATCTCCCAGACTCGGTGTGCAACCCCCCGCACTAGCGTTTCCGCCAAGCCGCTCGCTCACTCTGTTTAAGCCCATTTACCTCGTCTGGGTGCCCTGCTGTGCAACTTCCGCATTGTGCTGTACCAGGTGGCGATATGCTGGCATGCCTGGCTCACTGCGAGTGTGTGTGTGTGTGTGTGTGTGTGTGGGGGGGTTCTGGTTCTTTCTCCTGCAGGTGATCAGGGAACTAGGGATCCAGACACGGCAGTTTCGGGTCCTGGCCCTCAGCGCCAGCCCAGGCGGAGACATCAAGGTGCGGTGCGCTTCGCTGCAAACACGGCCCCGCCTGTGGTCCCGTCTCCCTCCTCTGAGCCGTTTCCTGTCCTCCCCCCTCCCAACAGGCGGTTCAGCAGGTCATCTCCAACCTCCAAATCTCCCACATTGAGCTGCGCTCGGAAGAAAGCCCTGACATCCAGGCCCACTCCCACCAGCGCTGCCTGGAGAAAGTGGTCGTCCCCCTGGGGGAGTTGCTGGCAGACTACCAGGCTCGCTACCTGCAGGTAGGCCCCAGAGTTTTCATTTGTGATTCCAGCGGTGGTTGAAACACTTTGTCATTAGGTGGTTTGAGACTGGCTGATTAACTTTGTTGTGCAAAAGTATTGCTTTGTTTCAAAAGAGGTCGAGAAGTTTAGGTAGGATTTGTTTCCTAAAGCTAAGTCCAAACCCCTTTCAATTTTTGGTACAAAAAAGGTCATTTATCCTGTCTTGGAGTTTGTTGGTTTGATTTTCTGCTGCCGCCTGGTGGTAAAGATGGGTAAACACGACCTCTCGAAGCGAGGGCTGGGCTTGCCTTTCCCTTGCACATTGGGTAAATCAGACTCATTAAAGTGGACGAGTTGGGGTTAGGAAAGCGAGTGCACCTGTGACTGTGGCCTGATCTCATGTTTGTTATTCTGTTCAGTTGGGCCGCACTTTGTGCTCATTAGAAAGGAACCCCGTCTTGGGTCTCTGGACTAACCCGTCACGGCTCGCTTGATTGCGCGCGGGTGGGGGGTTCTCATGTGACTCTGGTGCTACCTGGGTAATGAGGCACTGACTAAGTTGTGGGGATGGAAACTGGCTTGGGGGTCGAGAAGCCTGAAACGGAGTGTCCGTCTTTCCTGTTCCGTCTCTGTCCGGCACGAACTGCGGGGTCGCCGTCTCATAAGCTGCTTAACAGCGGTGTCTCCTGCCCTCCCGATTGGCTGATGCCCTGGGCCGCTGACGTCAGGACCCCGGACTCGCCGCATGCCTATCTGGGCGGAAAGAAGAGTGATCTTGTGTGACAGGTTACGTTCCCAGCGTCTCAGTAGCCAAGCTGCTTTCCGTCGCAGTAACCAGAGCAGGGCGTGTCGGCTATGTTGTGTGAGGGATTGTAAGTTATTTTAAAGAAAAGGGTGGATGGAGGGGTCTTGTTTTACTAGGGAGTGGCAGGAGTCACCTTTTCTGGTCTGAGTCGGACAAAAAAAATATTTTTGAAGATCTCCCCTTTTTACCCATTCCACTTATAGCGGATAACAAATCCAACTTGGAACTAAGTTTTTCGAAACAGTGGATGTAAAAACTCACCGGACATTGTTCTCAGAGAGGTTTGCACTTTATTCCAGTTTTTTTAAGAAAGGAAAGGAACATTTAGACAACGATCAGGAAATCCACAGTAGCTCTCGTTCGTCACAGCAGTTTTACAGATCACCGGGAAAAATGAGTGAACTAAAAGCACTTGAAACGGGAGCCTCCCAGATATTTTCAGGACATAACAAACCAACGAGTTCCCCCCTCCCAACCCGTTTGTGTACGCGTTTGTGCTGAGCTTCCATTCACCTCAGTTTTCTACTCCCAAACCGCCATGCTTTCAGAAGAACAAAACAGAGGAACCTGCAGAGGTAGGAACTGTCAAACAGCCAGAAAACCTTAATCTTTAGTATCCAGGCGCCGGATAGCTGGTTTTGCTTCAAATCTCCTGGCACGGTGGAGGATCCGCAACACGGCATGTCGGTGAAACCTAATTGGGCGACCCCTCAGAGGCCCCTCCCACGTCTCCGTTTCTATGGCTTCGAGCAAAGTGTCTTGAGCTAAATCTGAACTACGTTCTGCTTTTATACTGGTGTCGGCAGTTTTAGAACTTTCTGTATAAAAAATATATGTATACATCTTTTAAAAAGGATCACAGAGGACCATTGGGAACAAGGTGTGTGTTTAGTGGGGGGCCAACTACTTCGCCCCGAAACAGACGGCTCTCAAGGTGTGATTAAGTTACTCTTACCAATTTTATACACTTTTTATTATATATATATATACCTACATTGGCTTAAATCCACAATCCTATCTTGCCTGAATAGACTTGGGTCAGAATAACCCAATTACATACTATGTTTCATTAGTTGTATTACAAAAAAATTCCTATTAGACTTAAAAAATATTTTGTCTTTAAAGTGTTCTTGGAGAACAAACATTTAACTAAAATAATCTAGTTTATTTGGTATTGAACCCAGCTGCTTGTTATTTATGCAGAGGTGTTTTTTTCTTTTCTTTAACAAAAATAACAGTACCATGTATGTAAATGTCATCTCTTTGCACTGTGTTATTGGACAGTAAAACGTGTGTGTGTGTGTGTGGAAAACGCGGCTTCGAGGGGATACAAAAACAGCGATTGATTGTCATACAGCAAACGGGTCCTGTGTGGTCTTTGTGCACAAATGCATTCAGTGAGGCTTTTTCCTGTATGTGTGTGTCTACACTGAGATTACACATAAAGATCCCCCTTTTTGGGACCCCCTAACCCACCCTACTCCATTAGCTGCAGTGACAGGGTTGGTCTTTGTAAGTGTTCCTAGTCGTCACGGCAACCCTGCAGTTTAATTAGGCAACCCTAATTAAACTTCAGGGCCAGGATTCCAGTCGGGGTAGATGTATGGAAGAGCCAAAAAAAACATGAATGACCAAACGTAATCAAGGCCTTTACATCGCAGTTGTCCAGCATAAAAACCGCTTGGTCGCAATTTGTGCTCGGACCTAAAGGCTACTTCCTTATTGCAAACTGAAATCCTGCGCAAAAGTAGTCTGTAGCTGGGCTGCTCGGCAAAGATCGGGCCCTCCTGGGTGTGGTGGGATGGCTGGGCATATGAGGCAGGACTGGGGCGGGACTGGGGCGGGACTTGGGCGGGGGCGGAATCGAGGCAAGCCACTCAGGGGCGCTCCAGGAACCAGATCTCGTTCTTTCGGTTGGCGGCGGCGGGGTTAGTGTAGCCCGCCACGATGAAGCACTCGTTCTGGCAGAGCCCGAGGTTCTCCAGCACCTCCGCCAGCGTGTTGATCTCTCTCAGGATGGAATGCTCGTTGGTGGTGCCGCTGAACGCCCTGTGGGAGGAGTCGAGGATCGGGTGGGCAGTCACAGACTCAACACAGAGGTGTTTCAAGCACTGGTCTTAGGCATTCTATTCTTTAAAAAAAATAAAAAAATAATAATCCTTCAAATGAATGGATAAAATGGCACCCCAGGGGTGACACTGGATGTCTGCTGACCTGGTGTATACGATGGTGGCAGGCCACGCCTCAATGACTATTTCAGGATCGGTGGGCTGGGGGGGCTGGGCCTGGTGGTTGGTAGGCAGGTAGTAGGCCACGGTGACCGCCCTGGACAGGCTGGTGTGGGCCTGGTCCGTGCGCACCACCGTCAGTATGGGGATGGTCAGACCCAGGTAGATGCCTGCACAGGGGGGCGGGAGTCAGAGACCTCGTTTGGAGGGCCTGGGGAATCCACACTGCGCCGTCTTGGTGGCGCCTCCCCCTCTCTCACCTGAGGAGTTCTGCTGGCAGATGTATCTCATCAGCTTCATGAAGCCAAGGCAGATGCTCTGCTCGTACGTCTCCTCGTAGACCGTGATGCAGGCCCAGTTGGCCGCCTTATAGTGCCGCTTCTCGTAAATCACCTCCTCGCACTGCAGAGAGACGCACAGCGATCAGTGTGTGGACACGCACGTATACCCCTGCAGAGAGACGCACGGCGATCAGAGTGTGGACACGCGCGTATACCCCTGCAGAGAGACGCACGGCGATCAGAGTGTGGACACGCGCGTATACCCCTGCAGAGAGACGCACGGCGATCAGCGTGTGGACACGCGCGTATACCCCTGCAGA
>JAOYSI010057488.1:5217-24495 GCA_025775065.1 Hiodon alosoides
AACCATACTCTGCAATCCTGACCCTAACCCTAACCATACTCTGCAATCCCTGACCCTAACCCTGACCATACTCTGCAGTCCCTGACCCTGACCCTAACTATACTCTGTACTCCCTAACTCCAACCCTACTCTGCAGTCCCTTCCGCTCTGGACTGCCTGTGGTACCATCCAAATAAACAAAGACATCAACCTCAACATCACCTCTGTCCCCATCCCCACACCAACCCCATCACATCCCCATACCTCTGTCCCCATCCCCACACCAAACCCATCACATCTCCACAGAAACCTTCCCCTTAAGTGCTGCCAACTTTCCACTATGTTACTATTGTTCTCATGCTCTGGTTTGCACCAATAATTAAACACCAAATACATAAGATTGAAATCAAACCAAGAATACCCATAAACAGTTAACAGCTAAAACAAAGCTGACTGAACAAAACAGCCATTCCAAACTCTGATTCACCTAAATCAATCACGGCAGTCCTGAAACAACCCTGCCTGATTGTCAAAGGTTCTAGCGCCCAACTGCAAATCTTTTCCACCTGCAGACCTCAATGATTCTTACTTTGTTACATCCATGTGTTACAGAACCAGCTCCATCAAACAATTAGGACACAACATGAGCTTTCACCCAATAACCGGGACCTTGAAACTCTCCTCTCTGGCAGACGGAGGTGCAGGGTTAGACGACCAGGAGCATAGAGGCCTTAGGTGTGCTAACCTCCCAGAAGCCCCCTTCTCTTATGTGTCAACTGCTAACTCAAAGGTAGTGGCTGAGTGAGGTTAATGCAAGTCAGGAAATATTAAGATTTTATTTCTATGGTCACGCTTCAATCTCTCATCCTGGCTCGAATTTCACAGATCCTGTGTAGGCGTGAATGAGAGAGGGTTTTTTTTTCATGCGGAAGCCAACATGAGAGGAGATTTTCATCTGAAGCCCTGATGTGCTTGCTTGATGGATTCCTCAGGTTATTTTTTTGCACATATTCTCTCAACTGTAGAAACAGCAACAGATATCCACCCCACTGGGTATAGGCATAATCTGTCTGTCTTTTTTTAATCAATGGCTCTGTCACACCATCCTTATGGGACTTAAAACCATTGACTATAAAAGTGTGTGGGGGAGGGGGGGGGACTAGCACCCTATTTGTGTCAGCTGATGGACACACACACACACACACACACACACACACACACACACACACACACACATACCTTTGCTAGCGGTAGCCTGTTGCTCCCACGGACTTGGCCTCTGTTATTGCCTGTCGTGATGTAATACAAGCCATGCCGGCAGGCAAACATGTGAAATGGAAAAAGCATGTTTGAATGGGAACACAAGTGCCCCCCCGCCATTTCTCTCTCGCTCTCTCTCTCTCTCTCTCTCTCTCTCTCTCTCTCTCTCTCTCTCTCTCTCTCTCTCTCTCTCTCTCTCTCTCTCCTTTAAAACCTACAAACACCGATACAGCCCAGGGCAGTTGTTGGTGCACAATTTGGGTTGTGTTTTGGTGAGCTGTCTGTGGAAGAGGGTCTTGCTTATGTTAATGGGTTCTTGATACTTAATGAGCTTTGTAGGGGTGGGGAGAGATTCTGGTTGTGGTTGGGCATGAGTAGCATGAAAAGCATTAAGACTGCTAAATTACTTCATTGGACATCAGATGGCTTAACGATAAAGAAACGTTTTAAATCCCAGAGAGGTAGCAAGAAGTTGCTGCGGTTCCCCTGTGAAAGGTACCCAGACGGCTTTATTCAATATCCAGCTGTTTAAACAAGCAAAATGTACTTGGATGAGTGGATCTGCTTGCCAAATCAGCAATGTAATTTCTGTCATTTGTAGCATTCAAAGTTCAGCAGGACAAATTTCCGCATTCCCCAGAGGACCAGATAAGCAACACAACAGACAAATTCCTGAATTCCCTAGGGAAAGGGATCCGCAGTTCTGTTCCCTTCCACAGCTGCATGTCCTGGAACCCAGCAGAAACAAACGATAATCCCTGCCTTATTAAGTCAGTACACAGAGACAACCACTTCCATAAGGAGTCTGTTACCCACTATGGATAAAATACTCCTCAGAGCTGATTCTGAGTCTGAACAAAATACCAACTTGAGAGGTCTCATTGCCTCCACCCACCTAACAGCTATTACAATGGCCAGGAGCTCCCCGAAGTTGATCAGTAGATCAGTCACCCTAACACTCATATCACTGACAAACCCCCACACAACATACAGCCCAACAGCCACAAGTCCTGAATTTGTGTCTCTGGAGCCATCAGTAAAACATCACCGCTATTGGAAACCTACTAACATATTGCCCACCATCCTTCTTCACCATGAACCCACCTACTCCAGACTTCCATCATAGAAAACCCAACTCCGGTTTATAAAACTGCAAATATGGTATCTGAATGTTTACTACTGAGCCCAAATTCCAACCGTGCTTAACTAACATTAACCACTATGTCCTTACCAACCCTTTATACTCCTAACATAACTGTATAACTGTATGGACCACATGTCCACATTTCATAATACGTTTTTATGGTATTGATTCAGGTAAACTTGAGGGTAAAACTAGACTAGGCAATAGCATTCAATTATGACCCAAGATAGTAAAGTGTTATTCACAGTGCACTTTGGCCTTGTCGATCCTTCCAATTACCCCACACTAGGGGTTGATTTACAGGGGCTGTCAGGCACCCGTGAACTTTGTATGACGTAAACCTTGGACTGCAGGCGGGGAGTTTGCCAATCATCCTAAACGTATAGGGCCAAACTTCACTTTAGCCTCATACAGCCATTAATCCCCTTCAGTTTTTCTATTTTATTTAATTTTTAGTGTCAAGCTGTCGCTCCAACCTTTTAATTTATGAGATAATCTCACCACCGCCAGGGTCTGTACAAATCTCAACTAAGAAACAGTTCCTTTTTTTAAGTTTCCCTGGGCACCAGCTTATTATTTTAATCATATATATGTATAGGTAAAAAAAAAAAACACATACATTTTAATTGGAAATCGAAAATTTCCCGGAAATAAAATAAGAGATATTTTTAAAAGGTTTCTTATGATGTGAAAAAGCATGGAGTCATTTTTTTTTTTAATCCTCCATTTTAATGTCTTAGAAGAAAGTCTGGGGTGCCACTGAATCAATAGGCAATGAAGACTGTGAATTCAACTTGAATCCCTTGCCCACGATGTAACAAATTGACTGCCTGACAGTTTAGTGTGACGGAATGCTGCAGATCCTGCTTTGGCTGTTCTGCGGTCTCCTGGTAAAGCTATGGTGTGTAAAGCCTACTTTCAATGCAAACAGAAAAGTGTCAGATGCAGCACACATCTCACTGGTGCGTTATTTGGTTGGCTGAAGAGGACTGTGTGGAGCATTCGAGTCAATAAAGCAGAAAGGCAAAGTGTACAGCATGTGAAACAAAAGATTCAATGCAGTGCCATGCGGTTTTGTGTTCCCCTCTTTTCCAGCTGGGCCTTGTTTCTACTGCATGGTCTGCTTTTCTGACATGCGCATCCAAAAAGTTTGCAAAAATAACTGAGGTGCATGGTTTTACCCATGCCGGTACCCAACTCCTGCTTGAGGAAAGTAAACGCTGGTAGGTCCTCTGTCCTTGCTGCCAGCCTCTTGAGTTCGCTGCTGTATGTTTTATGGGACATCCCATTCCTCGGTACAGCACAAAAAACAAGGAATTCTGATCCCTGCAAAAAGGAGCTGTAGAGTGTGGTTATCAAGCACTGAAAGACAAGACAACTATGCCTTGTGAACACATTCATCGTTCAGGTGCTTCTAACAACAACAGATATATTATTCAGGTTGACATCGAAAGGCGAGGCAAAAAAATATTCATCCTGAATTGTAAGTATAAACCTAAAAGCAATTGTTTCTAAAATTCCGCCTACTGCAGAGCTAACCATACAACAAATTAAAATGCTTTAAAACACTGATTCTAATTAATAAGATCCCTTGGTGGAAATGATCAAGAATGAACACGTTACTTGGTGAAAATTTCTGATCCCAATGTCCGAATGCTCTGTCCCGTCTGAGACAATGAACAGGTTAACAATGAACGGTTAAGTAAGCACTGCCATTGTCAGAAATGGGTGGAAAAAGCATTTTAAAGACCAAGTCAAGAATGAGATTTTCTGCATAACAAATAAGCTTTAACACTGAAAATAAGAGAAGGAAGAAATCACATTCGTAAGAAAGGAATTACAGTAGAGCCAGCATCAGGAGGTGAGATTGGGTTTTAAATCTGCTCCAGCATTAGCCTATTGCAGCACATGTCCTTGACTCTAGTGTTATGTTTTGTCATCACTCACTAAACAAGCTAGTGTGTAACTCATTAGGAAACAAATTTGTTTGGCGTCAATGGAGAAAATTTTATATTTTCATTACTGCTTTCAAACAAAGATTATATATTTAAAAAAATATATAACAAAAACTGTCAAGCATAGGTCCAAAAGATCCATAGACATTATTTATTCATGGTATCTTATAACAGCGATCTACAGGGGATTATTAGTGGCCAAGAAGCTCCTTTGTATATTGAATCCGCTTTCCTCCCTGCTTCCACATAGTGTCAATCTTTCAGTGACATTATTCCCCAACGACAACAATCTGTAAAATAATGGCTGGGTTGGGGGGGTTGCGCACATTCCCCTCATCTCAGAGGAACTGATTATTTTCACTCCGAAGTTCCAGAACAGATCGCTCTCACTCTCTCTCTTTCCTTCTGTACACCAGCATACACTGTCGCCATGGTGCCGGTCTGAATGAGTATCCACGGTAACCTCCTCCACTCTCTCCCAACCCCAAAGACGTGTGATTAATGGGAGCCGAGTCAACAAGGTGATCGCTGTGGCGGATGAACAAGAGGTTTGTCATGAATTCATAGAATATATGTTATTCAAGCTGGAAATAAGGCTGTTCACAAAACAGTCTGGCCTTCCCTAAATTATATTTAAGGCTGAATCCCACACTTATACATGCAAATGAAGTATTGCATGTTGGAATTATCATGAGTCCCATCTGAGAACATCAAACAAGTTCCTTAAATATTTAGTCGACATTTTTAGAAGTACATTAATTTAGAAATTCATGATTCTTTTCAAATAATGTTCAATTAGCACAGTCTTACATTTTTAATAATTGCCTTCATAAGACTGTCTTAGAAAAACAACACGAATATTGTATTTTTTATTTTAGGATACGGCATATTAAAACACTATGATAAATAGTTTTTTGTTAGTTAGTTATAAATAAGCCTTTATGTAACAGTGACAAAATCTTTAAAACGCTATTTGGAATTTACAGAGAAAGTAATAAAACCCCAGAGATTGTAGTTCTACAATGAATGAATAACAAAAATACTAAATTATAGTTGCATTGGCTATTTTTCATATTGTAAATTATACAAAACAAACATGACGAGGATGATGATGATTATTTTTTTTTACATTATAAAGCCTTTTTCATTTTACTGAAATCAAATTCGGAATTATTTTCCCTGGAGCTTTTTTAAGTTAGTCAGTGCCAATAATTCTCCCAGAAAGCGTGTGACTCATTATGCAAAAAATGTTTTTGCGTCTTCTTAAAGGTAAATGGCCACAGATAAGAGGGCTTGATAAAATGGAGCATATTTGCCCAATTTAAATTGGAGATATGTTTTTTAACCAGATTAAATATGTTTTTTTAAAGCTACAAGGCTGTTTCTCTCGGTGTCTTTCAGTCCCTCTCTCACTATACTCAGTTAAGAGCTGATTTTATTGCTCTCTCCTTTCTCTCTTCTGCTCTGTCTGGTCACCCTGGACAGGGACAGGGTCCCCTTCAGGCCCCTTTGTGCTCCAACATGCTTCTCAGTCTTCAATCTGCTAAACACATTACTACACAAGTAGTAAGGGAGGAGTGCGGAGGTCCGTCATGCAACAAACTTCTCAGGCTTCCAAACATGAAAAAACACATAAAATACTACTGCGGCCCTGTGTTCAGATAATAATTTTAAAATAATGTAATTTTCCAAAAGAAAGACTGAAAACAAGAGAAAAGGGGCCACCGGATTACAGTGAGGAAACCATTGCCAGAAGTAGCCTCAAACGCATAATCTACAATGCCCTCCATGTTTGGCATTTGAACTCAAGAAAGCCTTTCACTAAAGAAAACCAAGAAACCTAGTGGTGGAGAAATTCTCCTCGAAACATGTTGCTGTTTTCTGAGTGAATGTGATTCCTGGTTATGGTGGTTTTACTCCTGTGACAAATCAATAACCCTGTGAAGGTCATCGTGCTGCATCATATAGAATGGAAACACTTATAGAATGGTATCTGAGAAAAGAGAGGTTCTGTCCTGAATACTGGTTAAACATTGGACAAATTAATTGTTGCTGATGATTTCCGCCTGTTTTTGACCATTTTACTAGCTCACAGGTCACAGCACTGCAATTATTAGACTAATATTAGATGGCTGATTAAAGCAACAGATACTCTCAGATTCATAAAAGACTAACAAGCCTACTTCTCTTATTTTGCTCTTCTAATGGCTCTCGAGCACTATTCACAGTGCCTCAATCCTCTGCTGGGAGCCCAGAGTACTCTGCAGACTCTTCAGTGCCTCCAAACCCTGGCCCAAAAGCAGAGCACCAGACGGGAAGGAGGGCTGTGTGAGGGACCATGCCTTACCTGCATGTATTGCCCGTTTTTTAACCGAATGCAGAGTCGGGGGAAAGAAAGCAAGAAAGCAAAAGTGAGAGAGAAAGAGAGAAGAGAGGAAGAAATCTGAATCTTATTTTAACGAGAAAAAAAAAGGGTTTTTGCCTGCCAAATGCTGGGGCAGAATCTGTCTGAGATCTGAACTAACACACAATTCCATACAGTCGACAGATATTTCTGAGAAGCGGGAGAGCCATAATTAAGGGGTGACAAATCTCCTGCTTCCCCTTCACTGTGCGTGTGTGTGTGTGTGTGTGTGTGTGTGTGTGTGTGTGTGTGCGTGCATGTTTGCTTGTGTGCGACTAGACAGCTCGCTACATGATTTCAGTTGTCAGAGTGTAGAGGCCAGGAATGTGTGCAGAAAAAGGATCGTCTCAAAATTAGATTTTGTATCCCATGGCTTTTCTTTGTGCGCTTCTGGCTGTGTGGCGAATCTGACGGCAAAACGGGCACCCTTCACTTCACACTGATATGACCAGTTGCCCTGCAAGTGGGAGAGCGGATATGTAATGGCTAAAATAGTCCAGGCTGACACAAAGCATTCATATAACATTGTGAGAACGATGTGCGTCAACTTGAAAAAAAAGGCAGGTCACCGGAGCACGGTTAAAGCAGTTTCCGTCCAATGAAAATGATCCCAGTTCAAATCCCTTACATTCCACTGCCAAATCACGGTTTCTATCGATGTGAAAAACTGCTAAAAACGCTGAGGCTGTTTGCTAGCAGGTGGAACCTTTTATCACTGCACGTCAATACTCACGCCTGTTGAGTCAAACGACTCTGTTGCCATGGTGTTGCATCTGTCGTCTCCACTCGCTATTTCACCTAAAATACAGGCAAACACACTAGACACAGCTCACATACTTCAGCAATCAAGCACTAAAAGAGCACTTCAGATGTGTTCTTTCTGTGATTCATACGCATATATATTTTTTAATGGGTGCATAAGACATTTAACCTTCAGAAACTGCTTCATTTTTGGTGTCTCTTAAATGCAGAATTGACCGGAAGAAATAGCTCTGCCCTATGTTAAGATGGTAGGCAGCGTGATTTCTCATAAGTCAAAAAAAGTGGATTTCTACCATACAACCCCAATAACCTCAATGCTTTAATTGATATAACTAGAATCTTTTGGACGGATTCTAGGCTGGCGGTTTCAGCAAGTTTCTTCAAGCCAATAAATCAATTGTCACAAACATATTTATTGTTTTCCAAAGCACTCCTTCGTTGGCAATTTGATGTGTTTGCAATGTGTATTTTTATAACACTCCAGTAGCGTTGCATTTGCGCATTACAGGGGGCTTAGACAGTATATGATTCATTCCATCTGGGTTTTACTGGCCGACATCTATGTACATATTATTTATTCTCATTCTTTATTATGGTAGGCTTTTTGCTTTAGTGTTTGTTAGCCCACCACTCAGCCGATGTAACATCTGGACGCCCGACAGTACGATCACACGTGCCCTCTCACACCTTTGCTTATCACAAAGACCATTTCAGAGAGTAGTACCGGGTCGACATGCAGGGGGAATTTGGATGTCCTCAGTAGACTTGTTGTAACTTGTAAGACCACACAAACTAACCGCAAGTCTGACACGGGCTGTGACCTCTGTCTCTGGGGGCAAGCACGTTGGCCTCTGTCTCTGGGCACGTGTGCTGGCCTCTGTCTCTGGGCACGTGTGCTGGCCTCGGTCTCAGGGCACACGCGCTGACCTGTCTCTGGGTACACGCGCTGACCAGTCTCTAGGCACGTGCCCTGACCTCGGTCTTTAGGCATACACGCTGACCTGTCGATGGGCACGGAGATCAAGGATGCATTTCTTATTGTACCTGTTTTATAAGCAAGGTGATTCCCACCTCCTGAGTTGCTGTTGATAAAGGCTCTCACCTGAGCGCAGACTGAGCCCTATGAGCTGGAATACAGAGGATCAAGCTCATGTCATTCACTGATTCCAACAACAAAATCCAAACATTCTAAACCGTTTTTTTACTTACAATACAGTAGGCCTCATTTGCCTGAATATAGGGCAGCCTCTGTCATAAGGTGATTTTACTTTCCAAGGAAGAGAGATTTTAAGAAGTATTACGTTACTCGATCATATTGGTAGATAAACACTATAAATCAACATACTGGTAGAATCTGTCTTCCTTTCTTTCATTAGATTTTCTTTCTATATACAGTGTTACAGTTACAGGCGCCTGGTCGATTTGATGCACAGTGTGATAATTTTGTGGAAGGCGCTGAGCTAGGCAGGTTCTTGGGCGCAAAGAAAATCCAGTGAGACAGATAATTAATTTAGTATTGTACACCATCTTAAACTAGCTTTGAATCAAAAATTCAATAACCTAATTATTGATTTCAATAAACTCACCACTTTTAGAGCATCGAAAGGATCCTCTGCAACTGTGCGTTTAAAAGCACCTTTTTTCGCTCCTGCTTTCGGCAATCAGCCTCTCTTTGAACTCTTCTGAAGTTTAGATTTGTAATTAAAAAATTAGTTTTCTTAATAAACATTGCTTTAAATTCTGGCCGGCATAACTTGTATATATAATGCTCAAATTTGTTTTTATACTTAATTCAGGAATGTGGTTTGGATTTTTTTCTTGGGAATGGAATGGAATTCACAATCAAAAATCGTCTGAACACTACAGATGGATTTTTTCAGTACCTAGATGCAGACTGAACCCTAGGAGCTGGAGTTTGCCAGATCGAATCCTGCGTATTCCATTTCTTCAATTGTCGCTGGGAGAGCACTGTGTTGGTAAACAATTGGCAGAATTCTGCTTGGACAGGGGTTGGTGAAATGGCAGGACTTCTCTCAGCTTGAGCGACTCCCACTGGCTCTACGGGGGTCTGCAAACTGGCAGTGTAATTGGTGCTGATCCTCTGATGTGACCTGTGTAACCTGCAGAGCGGAAAGGAGATTGGTGGCTCTTCAAATATCCTACTGATGCAAAAGCATTTATTGACACCCCTTTTGGCTCCCTAGTTATGAAGTTGTTTTACATTATCTGATAACTTTTTGGCTAACTTGCTGGCCAACCTAAGCATTGAAGAAGTCTTCTCATACTGTTATACAACCCTAAACATTTGACCCGCTGCCGTTTATGTGATTTCTATTTGTATATGATACCATTTTTGGTCAGAATGATGCAGGCAAGGCAGATAATAGCTGAGAAGAAAAAGAAATTGGTACCAAAAACTGAACAGAAGAAGTTAGTTGTTTTCATTGACATTCTGAAAACGTGCTGTCTTCTGCCAATGCTGCTAGCAGCAAACCACAGTGTAGACGAGGGGACACCCAGAGCATTGATCCATGTCCAATTTCAAAATAAACTGAAATGGTTCTAACACAAAAATAATGCATTAAAATAGATCAATTCAAAAGAATAAGCCTGTGAAGAGAAATTGGAAATACAAAACCATGGCCCACTGTCTCATCTGTGTGCAGATCACAATTTAAATGTGATATTTAAATGTTTTGAATATTTTCTCAACTTCTAACTAGTGGGTAGGATATATATGTGTCCCTCCCATTTAAAACCGGCTAGCCTGAAAA
This sequence comes from Hiodon alosoides, assembly GCA_025775065.1. Lineage (NCBI taxonomy): Eukaryota > Metazoa > Chordata > Actinopteri > Hiodontiformes > Hiodontidae > Hiodon > Hiodon alosoides. Next base: position 15,496 of record JAOYSI010057488.1, read on the forward strand.
GAGAGTAATTGGTGGAGCTGGATGCAATGGTTCAATCAGCCATATCATAAAAGGATGCAGTATTGTTTGGCCAGGGCCTGTGGCTGAAGGGAAAGCATTGTGGTGGCAGCTGTTCTGTTCTGACCTGATCTGGATGAATGTGAGTGGTCTTGGAGTTTTTGTATGAGAACCTGTTTTAGCTACTGACCATTGGAATTGTGTTTGGACCCTGATACATATATCTCAAATAAAAAAAAACTGTTGTTTATCTCATCTTTGTTTTTAACAGTCAATTAATTAGAGTAAGTCACTGTTCTCAAACGACGTAATGAATAGTTAAGGCGTTAAAAGCTAGTCACATTATTTCACACTCTTTCTGTATCTCCAAACAGTAAAATGTATTGTGTGATTCACTGCCACTATTGCATTAGTAACTTTCTATACAAAAGATGAATAATAACAATACAAAAAAATTTTGGTCATTCAATCCAGACCGCAAAGTCTTTAGTCAGCAATGAACTCTGGGATTAACAATTTAAATTAAAAAAAAATACCAGAAAGCTTCACTCTTAACAACCGTGAAATCAAATAGGTTGAGGAATTTGTACGGGGCTAGTATAGAAGATACTCTATATTTAAAGAAATGAGCTTTAATATGTTTTTGCATTCCTTCTGTTTGTCTTAATGTTCCACATACACAATAAATTTCAACTGAAACGAAAAAAAAATGTTTAGCTACCTGGCTTCCATTCCAAGAGAAACATGACAGATTGGTTTAAAGTGATGCATGCTGGTTAGTGTTTCGCGACCCTGGGAGCACAGAGTGGGCTCGATATAGCATACAGCGATGGAAGCACAGGCATAATTTCTAAGCAGTTCATATCACACTTGTACTCAACAGCCCTTTGTGACGTATAAAACAGTCACTCCAGCAAAACCAGCGGGATGCAGGAGAGGAGGTGTGAGGCAGTATTTGTTCACATATTAAAGCTGTTTACTCAAAAAAAAAAACGGTCATCTTTCACACTTTAGTATCACAGAGACAAAGCCATCAAAATATGATGGTTGCAAGCAAAATTGTTTTCTACAGAAGTACATTCCCCTGTACATTTGCCCTGTAACTCTGATAGGTCCTCATCGATTCATGTAGTCCCTCCTCCCAGATGGCCACACGTCCCGACCATAATAATTCTCCACCCTGAAACCCCTATGGAGGAATGAGCCACCAGGAACCATTGGAATCATTGTTGGTCTTGTTAAATTCAGTATATTGTCCTCTTCACGAGGCGTTTCATCAACACATGAGCATGTGGAGCCTATGGGGAACAGAGTTCTTGTGATTTGAGTCTGATACTAAAGTCCTGTATTATCCTAGTATGAATTGTATTTCGACAAAGCTAACCAACTAGTAGGACACTCTCAATTCCGAAATGCAGAAAACCAATGGTCATAAGTAGAAATTGGAACGCGAGGAGAAGGCACAGCGATGGCCTAAGAACAGAAGAACTGAGATAATGCATTGCCTACACTCTATCTCCTCGCAGCTTCTCCTGGAGCACAGCACTACCGTGGCAGGCCTTCACGTGTTACGCCGTTGTCGTGCCACTGCTGGCACATTACTTTGTGTGACAGGAGAACACTAAAGCAGGGGAATCTGAGTGAGGAGTCGGAGGGGTAAGGTATCGTTAACATAAGCAATGCACTGAAAGCCACTAAAGCATCTGACAACCTGAGGACCGGAGGAAATGTAGTGAATATGCTCTCCTTCTGCCACCAAACCTGTGGATGTTTTTTGAAGCACTTTTTCATTTACCCCAATAGGTAGACCAGGTTGGCTTAATTAGAGGTTTATTTTACTTCTCAAAGCTTTAGGGGTGATATTGTAAACAAAAAAATAACTATGTATAACGAAGACAAACAATGCATCTGAATGATATGTAGAAAGGCATGTGCAGAATTTCCTAGTGAAATATGGAGATTTAATGTGACTTAATTTCACAAAATGTGTGAAATATGAATAATAAAAATTGAAATTGATAATGAAAATAAGTTCTAACACAATGCACCTGGAGCTCTAGCAAGAGTCCTAGTAATTAACCTCCCTATGAAAAATGTAAAAGGAACTTTTAAAACTTTATTTGCTATTTATTTTGCCTCTTCACCTATTAAACGTATATCCAAACTCTTCTGAAAGCTGCCCCGGTCAATATGAGAAGGTGCAGTAAAAGCTGCCAGGGGATGTCCAGTCATATCTCCACCGCAGACGGAGGGGGCAGAGACAGAGGTGTTTATTTATCTGCAGGGTTAGGCTGAGGAAGCGCCACAGTCAGCATTCAGCTGCCAGAGGTGTTCTCTGCAATGTGTCTTTCCAAACAGCTCTCTGCCTTCCAACAACAACAACAACAATAGCAATCCTCATCACAATCAACTTAATGGGCCTACATAGGGCATTATTAATTTGGTGGGACAGGTGAAGAGATTGAATTTTCACTCAGAACATGGCCTCAACCAACAACAACTGGCTTAAACCTTCTCAGTACAACAAAGTCATGAATGAAGAACGGAAGCAGGATTCACGCGGCATCGTGTAAAAAATATTAAACCAAGCTACCAGCTTACTTCTGTCTATCCACCATCTTTCAATGAGTTCACTTATGTGTGGCGGACACCTTTACAAAGGAGACTGAGGATTACTTTTCCTGACGAAGAACTCGTTACAGAGCTTTAGTTCCAATTTGTTTTGCAATATTAAATTCTGCCAGATAATCACACCGGAGAACATTAAGGGGGAAAAATGCCTCCTCCAGCAAGTAACTCTGTAAGTTATTAGCATTCAGTTCAGCTGCGTAAACAAGCATCTGGACGATTGAAGCTAGAAAAGGTTATTCAAATGGAACATGACTATTCAACATTAATTGCACACAGGTCTCATCATCTGTCATACTGGAGGACTGGCAGCACCTTTTAGGAGAGAGGGGATGTTAGAGACCTCGCCGACCGACTGCCTCAGTAATTCTCCAGATGAGATCCCTCTGATTTGACAGGCAGTGTGAGGGCCTATGGGGCGGCGGTGGCAGGGGTTATGACAATTATCCGCAGATTCGGCAGATCCCGTATCCTCCACGCGGCAACCTCTCCGCCACATCTGAGGAGACGGCAACAAAGTGCACTGCTCTGGTGATTCCAAAGGCGTGCTGGGAGTGACTCCGGTTTCACACAGAATGAAAAAGGACCCTGTTACAGTGGGGTTTACATCTAATCTTACAATAGAAAATTTAGTCTGGAAGAGCAAGATGGAAGACTGATATGAGAGAGTGTGATGTGAAAGAATAGACGGCTAAAGAGGGATTGTTTGTAATTGGGATAAGCCCAAAGTTCTCTCCTGTCACTGAGTCTGCCTGACTAACATCTAGGGAAAAAGCTGATTTTTTAGGCGGCTCCGTCAGCTGCCTAGACTGTTGCGTACCCGTCTTCCCATACATAGATAACAGTCAGAAAAACAACACTTCTATTCAGTGAGCCGGGCGGCCATGTTTACTGCGGCTGCCGTATTCCAGCAGGATGGACTCAAGAGCTGACCGGCACCGGCACCACCCTGGCCTCCCAAAAGGCCTACGCCTTAAAACGTGTTCACATGGGTTTGGGTGGTGGTGGCCCCCAGTGGTTGTCCATACCTATTCAGTCTGAGCGTACGTATGTCAGGGTGGAGGCCAGGGCCAGACCCTGATGTGGGGGAAAAAGTCAGAGAACATGGGAGCATCCTCCACAGAGAACCTGCAGACAGACTGGAGGGGTCTAAATAGTCAATGTGCTAGCACAGGGATGCACTGACAGAAACTTATTAAAGTACCAAATTCTATTTTAAGAATAACTTTCTTCTTGTACCTTGTTGGAAATTTTAACACAATCCACAGACATCTGCGGGGTGACTTCGACCAAGGAGCTTCTTCTGGCATTAGTAACGACTGATTCTGACCTATTGATTACTTTTTGCATCATACTTTGACAGCTCCAATCAAAAAAATGTTGTTTTCTAAAACTGCATTTGTGGCGCACACAAAATCTGGAACCGCTTCTGCTTATATTCTTGTGGCCAGGGCGTACCACAGCACAGCTGGGGCACAAGTGCTCCTCTGAATGAAACACCATCATCCCACATGTTCTACATTTTAGGGAAACCCCGACTCCTCATTGGCTACAGGATCGTACTCAGGAACAGCCATCACTTTCAAAAGCTAGAGAGCATTCATTTTTATTCTTTTTTTAAACCGAGAGCATGATAATGACTATAATGGCATTGCCTTAATTAGTGGTTTCCACTCAAGGATCTCAGAGTGCTTTGTGCTGTGGTGGTATATTGTCTCATCCCACTGTCCATTTTAAGAACCCATTTTGATTTGATTTCACACCTGTATGTACACCCTCCATCAGTTGTGGTGGATTGTCAAGGGCCTCACGTGTCTATCAGACTGAGGAATGATTTGATGAACCAGACTGGAAGAGCTAGGGTGGATACAGAACATCAGGCTTCCCCTGTCTTTCCTCTTCACCTGTCTTTCCTCTTCACCTGTCCATCCCCTTCACCTGTCTTTCCTCTTCACCTGTCCATCCCCTTTCCCTGTCTTCCCTCTTCACCTGTCCATCCCCTTCACCTGTCTTTCCTTTTCACCTGTCCATCCCCTTTCCCTGTCTTTCCTCTTCACCTGTCTTTCCTCTTCACCTGTCCATTCTCTTCCCCTTTCTTTTACTCTTCACCTGTCTATCCTCTTCACCTGTCTTTCCTCTTCACCTGTCCATCCTCTTCCCCTGTCTTTCCTCTTTACCTGTCCATCCTCTTCCCCTGTCTTTCCTCTTCCCGTCTTTCCTCTTCACCCGTCTTTCCTCTTCCCCTGTCTTTCCTCTTCCCCTGTCCATCCTCTTCCCCTGTCTTTCCTCTTCACCTGTCCATTCTCTTCCCCTGTCTTTCCCCTTCACCTGTCCATCCTCTTCCCCTGTCTTTCCTCTTCCTCTGTCCATCCTCTTCCCCTGTCTTTCCTCTTCCCCTGCCCATCCTCCTCCCCTGTCCATCCTCCTCCCCTGTCCATCCTTTTCCCCTGTCTTTCCTCTTCCCCTGTCTTTCCTCTTCCCCTTCCCTTCCACTTTGCCTGTCCTTCCTCTTCACCTGTCCATCCTCTTCCCCTGTCTTTCCTCTTCCCCTGTCCATCCTCTTCCCCTGTCCATCCTCCTCCCCTGTCCATCCTCTTCCCCTGTCTTTCCTCTTCACCTGTCCATTCTCTTCCCCTGTCTTTCCTCTTCACCTGTCCATCCTCTTCCCCTGTCTTTCCTCTTCCCCTGTCCATCCTCTTCCCCTGTCCTTCCTCCTCCCCTGTCTATCCTCTTCCCCTGTCTTTCCTCTTCCCCTTTCCTTCCGCTTCCCCTGTCCTTTTTCTACACCTGTCCTTTCCCTCCTTCATTTTGCTCTCCTTCTCCACCTTGCTGATTGTAATGGTTTGTAAATGGTCCATGAGGCTGATACAGTGAGGTTGCAAGAGTTTTTTAAGGCCCAAAATGTATTTTAAATTTGAAAGGGATAGGGGTTTCGTATCTTTTTTTTTTACTGGCTTAACAACATATTTGTCACTAAAAACTAGCCACAAAGGCTGCAGATTTAACAAAATCAGCTTTAGTTTCCAATCGTAAAAAATTAATAAAAATTAAATTATTAAAAAGCACAATATTTGGGCACTGTATATGATTGTATATGGCGAAAGTCAGTATGGGATTACCAAAATAATACAAATCTAGATATTGTCTTCCATCTGTCATAAAAGTCACAGGGCGCATTTCTGAAAATAGCAGAAAAGCATCATACTAAATGAAAAGCGATTGTTTACCAATGGTGGAGATTTTGGTGACTCACAGGAATTAAGGGGTACATGTATTATTTTTCCACCAGGGGGAGGGTTGCAGGACCAGACCCAAGAGCTCTCACTGTTGACTTCTCATCATCAGAAGATCCCTCCTCTCTCATTCAGACACAATCGACCCATGCCCTCTTAGCTCATTACCTGTGCTTCCTTCAGCATCTCCCTCCACAACTTTATGCACCCTACTTTTTTATCCGCAGGTGAACCTCCTCACCACTAGGTGAGAGCAACCATTTTTAGTCAAACATCACTCGGCTTAAAAGGGTTTATAAAACACTTTTCTTTGTTGTGCTTTGTTCCTCAGCTGCATTTGTCTACTCAGCTGGAGAAAAAGATGAGAGGCACTGCATTGTCCCAGGCGACATGATATGAGAGAAAAAACAAAACAATAAACACTCCACAGGTGCTAGGGAAACAGATGACCTCCTTGGCCCTGGGGCAGAACAGCAACAAGCTCGCCCATTGCATGCAGTGTTAAAATACGCAGAAGGTATTCTACAAGGCAGCTGTGTGGCTCTTCACCATCCTGTCCTTTTGTCTTAATCCCAACAGCAGAGATGACAAAAGCCGCTCTACTTTTTTCTCTAAAGACAGCTAAAGAGGAAGCTTTTTGCTCCCACCTACCCAACTCCCACTTGCAGGATCTTGGCAGTGAAGCAGGCCACTCCGGGGACAGGTTTCAAAGGGGGTGGGTGCCTTAATCAACACTGCTCCCCTGCCCAGCGTTTCCCACTGCAATCTCGCCAGATCTCGGCAAAACACCACACTCACGCACACACACAAAAAACCTCTCTTGGACAGACACAGGACAGAGGTACTCAAGTCTCCATTTTCCCTCAAACACACACACGCACACACACACACACAAACGTCTCATCACCATCGACCGCCGCTTACCACAAACAAGGCAGTGTCGCCACATGATGAGGCTAAAAAAAGGTTCTTTATTTGCTTAGGCTACAGCTCTGCCACGCGTTCAGCCTATAACTGCCAGGTTAAGCACAGCCACACCCACTCCCACACACAGGGACACACCCACACACCCTGCGCAGACCAGACACAGCCCAATAGACTGAGACCAGGTTTAAATAGGTATTTAAATCACCCAAACTTCACATCCAAAATGCCCCGACCCAACTGCTTGCACTACAGCTTTGTTCCTGTCAGTCATTAACGGTGTCTTTCTGTCATTAGTACCAGACATTCTGACGTCAAAGCTGCTCATCTGTGAATGGCTGAGCACCTTTTAGTGAAACCCTGACAAGACCGTTGGGTCCAAAGTCATTAGCCAAAATGAGTGGAAGCGTCAAAGTGTAGCCCCTGAAAAAACCCGCCAATGACGATCACAGGCAGAGAAGATCTTAATCCAGACCTCCGGTCCAGCCAGAGGGTTCCATGAAACAAAAGAAAAACCTGGTTCCGTTCAGTCCACTGAAGCCGCTTAAAAAACTCTCCCAAACATCAATAAATAATAAAAGGGAAAAAAGCACTTACCTTCCGCTCTCCTTGTTGCTGGACACCGCTGGGCTCAGAAGACAGTCTCACTGGGAAACCGCTGCAACACAGCAGGAGTCTCGGAACCGCACTTTCTCTCTCTCCTTAATTGCCAGTGATACGCTTCTCGCTAAACCGGGGGGTGGTGGGGGTGGTGGGGGTGGTAGTGAGGGGTGAACGGATGAGGTGCTGGAGGAGCTTGTTTTTCTCCCGTTCTTCTTAACTGGCCGTGGCCTTTCTCCCCAGATATGCGACGGCTCGTGGTGCTGGCCAGAGCCAGGGTGACGCTGGCAGATGGGAGCTCGGCATCAGTGCGGGAGCCGCAGACAGGTCCGGTCACCGTGTGTGCGCACACACAGCGCTAAAGTCTGAGCAGCCTGCCTCTGCGCTCGCAGGAGAAAAGCCACTCCCCCTCCTCCTCCTTCCCACCACCAACTGTCAATCTGCTGGAGTGAGTCATCGCACCCCCTAGCCAATCCCGGCCCTGCTGCCAGAACCCTGATTGAATTCACAAGAATATGCACTGTAACAGTGGCTCAGTGGCTCTCAGAGGGAAAGTGGAATATAAAAACTCTTGGCAACAACTTTTCAAATTTGCGAGTTACTGTTGTGTTTTTATTTTTTATTTTTTTTTCTGTGAGGACTCAGTCCTTCCTTTCTCAAAGGTGATTAACTGCATCCTGCTGCCCAAAGAGTTCTCCTGAAAATTACTTCAAACTGCTGAATAAAAATCATCTGTGCTATATAATTTCTTCATTTCTCCCATATCTGCCAAGCACTGCCAACCAGCCATCGCGACTATGCCTCAACAGCACACGTTAGCTGCATTTCCTTATTTTTCTGATTTCCTTTAAAGTCTAGTTTCCATCAGCACAAATACATTATAAAACATTTAATAAAACTTGGACTCAACACAAAAACTGTTTATTCTCGATCATGAAGTGTGTCGTGGGTGTAAACTCACATGGTTGATTTTCTTTAGACTATAAACATGCAGCTTTAGTAAGACACAGTGAGACAAAGAGACTGATGGGATGAATTCTTCCCCCACTGGAGGTCTATGGAGAAGGAAGACTCACTCCTGATCCCAAACCGCTCCCTAAGCCCTTTGCCTCTGTTTGAAGTGTGATTGGAGGGTTAGTGACACAACACATAGTGACACTCGCTGGCGATGTGTGCATGTTTGTGTGTGTGAGTGTGCACATGTGTGTGCTTGTGTAACATGCCAAGCCAGACTGCAGCAAGTTCTATGACATAGACAATCATGTGTCACAGCAAGCATTTATTATCAGAATTCATTAGTAACAACAAGAACAATCAAAACAGTACTAAAAATGGTCTTGACCTATTATTATTATTATTATTATTATTATTATTATTATTATTATTATTATAGGCCAAGATAATAAACCATACCTAGGTAATTTAGTAAACCTCTGGTAATGAAAAACGGTAACCATTTACATTTTGTAAATTTGACATAAGGGTTCTATGCATGTGTGGGATAGGTCAGGGAGCAAACACAAGCAAACACACACACATATACACACATACACACATACACACACACACACACACACACACACACACACACACACACACACACACACACACACACACA
>JAOYSI010057499.1:0-24493 GCA_025775065.1 Hiodon alosoides
TCCAGCTGCCATTCTCCCAAACCTCTACAGCCCTCCTGCACACCACAATGAAGACCTGTATCTGTAAACATGCAGAGCTTAGCCCAGCTGGTCCTTTGTCGGAGAGGAGAGAACTGAAACCCTGTACCTGCTTGCTTCCCCTTACACCTCCCACAACCCACCCTTTCCCATCTCAGTAGCTTGCTGTGACCTGCAGCCTTTAACTAAACTTCTACGAACTTGTGCCTCTGAGATGCCCCTACAGGTAAAGGTTTCCAGTTGGAGTCCTTGAGTACTGACCGTCCCCCTGTTGCTCATGTGCCCTCACAGCCCAAAAGACCAATGACGCCGCAAGCCATGGTATGCCCGACTTACAACAAAAACACTCCCATAATAAATACACAAACACAAAACTCAAACAGGCAGGAATCTCAGTGCCATCACAGCCACTTGTTGAGTTTGACCAACCACCAAACAGAGCAGGCAATTCTCCACAACGACGGAGAATCGCATAGAAGCAGAAGTGCAATGCAGAAAACTCCAAAACCTCCATCTCCTTGGGGCACAGCATCCAAACTCACCACTTCGCATGGCCATCGCTGGGAGGCTATTTCCCTGCACTATGCACTGGGGGCTGCTCGGAGACACTGGACACTTGGGCCATGCAGGAGAGAGGGTTCTTTAATGAGGCCTGTAGAGTAATACATTAACGTGTCATTTTGTCTTTGGGACTCGGAGAGCGCATTGGTTATTCATTCCCTGTTCCTCCGGGAGACTCATTTGTTCTGTGGTCTGGTGCCATGACAGAACAACCGGGCAACAGCTGAGAGAATGACGGCGACAGAAGGAGAGAGGAAGTGTGAGAGTGAGAGAGAGATTTGACTTTTTGGTAGTCTTCTAAATCACAAAAAGAACCCTAATGAGGGGAAAGGCAACACAGAGAAAGACATGAAGGGGAGGGGGAAAGAAACAGAAAAGCAAAAACCAAAGGACTGAATAAAACGATTCTCCAAGTGAAAAAAAAAAAACTGTTACAATATTAAATCATTTGCCTCACGTTCCTTTCACCGACGTTCCACAGAATACCTTCGATAACCCATACATTCACAAAAGCAACCCAAAGGTTAGCCTTGATCATTAACATTATCATTGGCTCAGAGGAAACGGTTGATAGCAACCAGCATGAAAATGACACGGCTCACAATTTCCCAGGCTCTTGGGCTGTGGAGAGATGATTTCTAAATCAATACGGAGTGGAAGCGCTCTCATCTGGGGACCAGGTCTCCGCACCGGCGGTATCTCGCCCCAACAGAAATTGATTGCACGTTCGAAAGTCATAACGTTTTTATCATGCATTGTTTTTCATGAAATGGCCTGGCCGATGGCTCAGGGGTTTTCATTCCCAAAGCTGTTGCCTGCGTCTTCATTTTGGGAGTGTGAACCAGCCCCGGCTCTCGGGTCCTGCAGGGTATGCGGGGGGGGTCCTGCAGGGTGTGCGGGTGGGCCCTGGTCCACGACTCAGTACCTGTCTTACAGGTGGGACTGCGTGGCATTGTAACTGGCATTGCGCTGTAAAAACTACCCCAAATAATACAGAGAAGGAAACCAAAACTGGAGTTTATGTGGAATTTTAAAAGTGCCCAAATACGTGTTAGCATCTGCATAGTGTTAGAGATACCGAATCAGAGAGAGAGAGAGCCTAGCAGTACCAAACTTTGATTCCACTAAAGGGAAATGATTGGAACTTCCTTCTTGTCTACTGATTGAGATGGGTTTAGAAGTCACCACATACTGATAACTGGGCTTTCCCCTGAGCTGAACACTCCTGTGTACACTCCTGAGAGGAGGGCTGGGGCTGTGGGGGATGGGTAGGAGCACTCAGGCACCCTGTAATCTGTTATCTGGGAAAGATACCAGCTTCCTTCTGGGTACTGTGGAGAAGAGGAAGAAGACTCTTAGAGTGCAACCCTCCACACCAAAGGAAAGATGCCCAACGCCGCGCCACAAAAATGGGTCTGGGACTGTCATACCGCATCTGAAAATGTTGGGCAAAGAAAGACTCTTAAAATTGCCCTCATTGTTATTCAGGGCAGAAAGGCACAAACCCAAAATGTATTATGGGTTCAATAATTACTCATTTATATTAGGCCAAATTCAGATATAAAAACCAAGCAAAGCTCCAATAACACTGCTGCCCTGTTGCTGCATGTGTTTTCTTTTCTCTCCCCAGGAATCAGCGTTTTCCTTTGGGAATTTCCATGAACAATCTGAGAATAAACATATTCCAAATTGTAATTGTCTTCTGTTTGTTTTGTGTCTCGCTGTTTCAGGTAATTATGAAATTCAGCTTAGAGTACAACTACAGACTACGTTGATTAATTTCTGCTGTGCTTTCAAGATCAGAGTGACACTATTTACGGGGCGGAAAGAAACATTTAAAAGCTTTTCCCAATGAGAACGAGAAAATCCCCATGAGTTATGTAAATTTACAGTGATCGTCAGTATTCCGCCAGCATTTATGGAGTAACACAGTGTGGTAAACGATAATCAAATCCTTTGTGACACATAAGCGCGCACGCACAAACTCCGCCATCGGTTATGACATTACTATGCGAGCCTTTGCGCATTCGTACCAAGGCTTAAATGTCATTTCAATAATACATTGCTCTGGTATTTAAATGTTCTGACTCAACGTAAAAGCAAAGTCAGGCCTTTAATATCATTCCTAGTGTTGTTGGAACAAACCCGATGCACAAGTGATAGAAGGAAAATAGATACCAACAACAAATAAATATTGAATTATATTAATCAATAATCAATATTAAACAAAGGTGTTTAGCAACGGAGAATGTGTGTGAACCGATTCATTTGTGTACAGTGTGATTCAGTTGTGTACAGTGTGATTCATTTGTGTACAGTGTGATTCAGTTGTGCACTGCCCCTCGTGCTGTTATGGCATTGTGTCCAAACGATCTCAAACCACGCTAATTGTCCCACTGTGTACAAACGATCTTCAACCACGCTAATTGTCCCACAGTGTCCAAACGATCTCCAACCACGCTAATTGTCCCACCGTGTTCAAACGATCTCAAACCACGCTAATTGTCCCACCGTGTCCAAACGATCTCAAACCACGCTAATTGTCCTACTGTGTCCAAACGATCTCAAACCACGCTAATTATCCCACTGTGTCCAAACGATCTCAAACCACGCTAATTGTCCCACTGTGTTGAGATCATAGTTTTTATCAGCCGACATTTCCTGTCCTGTGAATTGCACCCTTCCGTACTACTGAACAGTCGTGGACGTGAAAAGCTAGGTTAATTCCTCGCTAGGCACATTAACTGGGAAGGCTTTGCTTGGATGTTACCCTCTGTCTCCTTTTTGACCGCCCATCTCTCGCTCTCTCCCTCTCTCATTGTCTCTCTGTGTGGTACCGCACATTAAAATACAGAATATTTTTTACCAAATGTCATCTCCTAAGAAGATAAAAAATATATTTTTCTCAGACTTTTTTAATGATGTTATCAGACAGATTTTATTTTTCCACATAAAGTGTGATTTTTACAGGTGAGAAACAGTGGGGGATTGAGGTGGTGCGGAAATTTTTTTGAAAACGCACCTCACATTTGGTGCCCTGTTACATCTGTTATACAGAATGGTGTGCCGACAGGGAAAAAAAAGGGCATTGAACTGGTATTACGGACATTGTTTCCTACATTTTAAATACATAACATTGGTAAGTCAGAAGGCAAAGGGAAAATAAAAATTCTGTTTCAGGAGGACGACATGGAATTAAACTTCTGCAGTGAGCACTGAGCAAAATGCTTAACAAGATTCTGCTGCATAGATTACCATTACATTACCTGCCCTTTTCACTGTCACCTTATTTCAGAGACACATCAACACTGTGCTCTTTCAGCAACATGCAAGTAATGGGGGAGGGGATGGTACAACAGCCTGCACAAAGCTGGAGGGGGGGTGTTGGTGGGGACGCGGCAGGTTTGTGGGAGTGTGTGGTGGGGGAAAGAGAACGGTAGGTTTCTAAATTGGCATTCAGATGAAACCAGAGTGAGGTGAGAGAGGAGCAGGATTCCTTGTTTCATGGAGTCAGGATTTGAACCAAGCGCATGTCTGAGGCCCGTGGGATTCTTCCGCATTAGAGGCGAAGATTATGTTCCTTTTCACCCTGCTGACAGAGCGTGGCCTGTTCTGAAAGAACTGGAGAGGAATCAGCAATCATACCTCCACACTCTGCCGCCCGTGTACATGTGAGGAAGATGATGGAGAGGGACCAGAAAGGAAGCTCCCTCGGGCAAGTCAAACAGTGTGCATTAAAGACTGTCGCTCTTTGGGAATTACCTGAGTGTAAATAAGGGATGTGGGAGTCATCATACAGTGTCTGCCAAGCTGTGATCCTATAGCCAGAGGAGAACATTGGCAGAAAATGTAGAGGAACAGGAGTCATCCCCTTTACAAAAGGGGTCATGGAAATAAACAGGGCTGATGGAAGCCCTAGTCACAGCTATTACACAACACAGATGTTACACTGGTATTTGGGCGATGTTAAAACCCCGCTTTGAGTTCATTCAGCCGTTTACGACAAAGCACCTCGCTTGTGATTTGCAAAGTGTCTAGATCTGCCGTCAGAGACCAGAAATGCTAAGCTAAGTGTAAACATTCCTTAACATTTTTCTTAAAATCTGTCAGCTACAACAAAGGCTGGAAGGTTACCCGTGTTACTTGTCAACATTGTCCTAAGGATAGGCCACAAGCAGGAAGTGCTCTGTTAATGATTCCGCAGCATAGTCACCACTGTTCGCAGTTTCGTGCAAGACGAAGGGATCGAATCTGATTGTGTTGTGGTGTTAGAGAACACGACAGAAACTAAGCAGGGCTGGACCTAGGAAGACCAGGTGTTGTATGCTCCACCGCCTTGGGTCCACAATCCAGCAGTCTCTGAGCCAGTCCTAAGCCTGGATGAAGGAAGAGGGTCGACTGGATGTGTGCAGATACACCGGTTGTAAAGCAAAAAGATGTTTGAAATTCGAAGTATGAACTGCTTTGAACGCATTGTGCCCATGGATCTTGAAAAGAAGAAGAAGCTTTTAACATTCTAGGTCTGTTTATAGTTTAACTGCTTTAATTTGTTCACATTTCAATGGACGTTTATGATTCATGAGAAGCTGCGGATAAAATATATAACATTTTGATTATGCCTTCTTAAATGATCACAAGACAGAACTCACTAGAGGTTAAATGTTATTTTAATTTTTTTTTTCGCAGCAGTCTATCTAAATTGACACAAACATACTTAAAACGATCCCTCAATCCCATTTCTGTAAGCACTCTCATTAAAGTAACATCTTTTTAAAATGAAGCAACTAGCTGAATGAGTTCATTCCTTTAGTCCATTCTTTAATTCTGAACTGAGGGTTCCATCCACCGAATCTGGCCCGCTCTCCATCACAGGGTCTGTTTTAGTTTCGCCCGTGGTTCAGCTAACAGAACACTCTGAACACACCAATGCTGAAATAGGGGAAGCTGGGTGACTGTCAAGCAGTGAGATATCTCTCTTGTACCCTTGAGGATGTAGTCGAACCTGAACTTCCCCGGGCGCCATCACACTGTGTTTGTTTGGAGAAGGCCAGCAACGCGTGCTGACGTATCTGGCATGAAACGATACCCTGGATGTTTGTCCCAAATTAAAAATGTCCCATGCTCAAGCAGACAGAGTGCAATACATTTATTTGGTAAAATAAATGCTGAAAAGGCTTAAAACTGCGCTACCATGCATTTGAGATGGTTAATGTCTTTGTAGGGAGTTTTAAAAAGCACATTATTAACAGTGAATAGAAATCTGTAAAAAATCTGCAGGAATGAAAATTGTTTTTGTTTTTTGTTAAACCAAAGCCAAGTTTATCAGGGCAGATTTAGGCAGCCTCGTTCCTCACCCTTCCATATCCCTTCCATATCCCTTCTGTGACCTTGTTTCCTCACCCAGACCATGAGACCTTCATAAAATAAATGGCAATTTGCTTTTAAAGCGTTCCGGCTCCATCTGATTGTACGGCTCAAGACATGGTTTGACACAAGCTCACGTTCCTCTATGTGGTGTGTGTGTGTTTCCAGGCATCCTCCAGGACCCACTCAGTTCCTGTTCTACTGGAGTAAGAATCGGAAGGAAGAGCAGCAGCTAGACTCAGGAAAGCCCTGCAGTCAGAACCGGTCGCTT
This sequence comes from Hiodon alosoides, assembly GCA_025775065.1. NCBI lineage: Eukaryota > Metazoa > Chordata > Actinopteri > Hiodontiformes > Hiodontidae > Hiodon > Hiodon alosoides. The sequence continues at coordinate 6,215 of JAOYSI010057499.1, forward strand.
CTGGTTCCCTTTGATCCGGTGACTGACTGATTAACCAGGAGGATTGCACACATTGTAGAAGCTTGCTGTTACATAAGTAGTATGTAAGCTACGTTGACATTCACATGTCACACGGTACAAACACCGAAACGAAGATCACCTTTCAGTTGCATGCCAACATATACAAAAAATGTATAGTCCCCTCGAAGCCACGCGCAAGGCACCCGATGGAAAAGATATATGTGCTCACGCAAACTGTTCTCTGCACAAACACAGTGCTTCATTACTACAATTATCTCCAGCACATTGAAAAAGAGACACCTTGACAAAGGCGATTATTTCTGATCTCTGTGTGTGGAAGCCCTTACACACTTCCAATGCCTTTCACACTTTATGCTATGAATGCACAATAATGGCTTTGCATCATAACATCATTTCATTGCAGTTACATCCTACAGTTTCCAAAACTAGGCCCTAGAGCCCCGTCAAGAGGGAACTGTCTCAGGCCCATCCTTGTATCTCTCTACATCTGTCACCCCTGTATGTAATGTGAACTGCAGGTTTGTATTTACATATTATTATTACTATTATATCTACATATTATTATGCCACATTATTCCTGCGTCTGTCAGTGTTGAATTGGGTATGTCTGAGCATACAGGAAACCTTTCAGAGTTGATCACCTTCAGTTTTATTACAGAAATGGGACATGGAACTGGAAGGTTTGAAATGCTCTCCAGACAGAGAGATTGTTCAACTTCAATCCAGTGCACCGGCGTATCCAACTGCTACAACGGATCAAATTCCGATCCAATGCACCGGCGTATCCAACTGCTACAACGAATCAAATTCCGATCCAGTGCACCGGCGTATCCAACCGCTGCAACGGATCAAATTCCGATCCAGTGCACCGGCGTATCCACTCATTCCCTACTTCCGTTAAAAAATAGAGCATGAGAGAATAATATCGCTCTACAAAAGCCGGAACATAGACCAAAAATTATGTAGCGTTGAGCAAAACCCCGCACCCATCAGAGATTGTGTATACAGGAAGAATGCACCAAGGGTACTGCTAATGGGCGAGCATTCTGGTCGATGAGCAATCACGCATTTGCGTAATGAAGACGTGACTTGGACGGGTAGCTGTGAGCTCATTAAACACGTGAGTGACACAAAGCAATGGAGATCACTGGAAACGTGGCTCGCAGAGGCATCTTCGAGCTTGCCGAACACATTGCTTCTTCACCAATTATGCATTTTCTCAGTCACCCTGCTTCTCCAGCACCACTCTTGATACGTGTGAAATCTTTAACTTTTTTTTGACTAATTAAGCAGTGACAGGGAGTGTGCTGTAACCACCAAACTAACAGAGAGGTGCAGAGAAATGCAAGCAAGCCCAAGTTTAAAAGACCAAAACGTATTTTATGCCTTTTTAAACCATCCGAAGGGCTCTCCACTTATATAGTTCTGGCGAATACAAGTACGAATACACCAAAAACCTCCATTCGCCATCCGCCGGAATGAGGGCTTCAAACACCGCCCCCACCCTGCACAGGCATCACGATTCAGATAATATCCTGTGGTTAAATAGCTACCAATTCACCCAGCTTCACAGAGCTGTCTCACTGATCCTTTCCTCTGGACATAAAATCCAGAAAGTCTCATAAATGCTCTATTGGGGATGCGTTTGATGTTTGGAGAACTTCTACATTTTATTTTATCACAGAGGAACATAATAAAACCTTAGCTATTGAGTTACTATGCACAGAACAAAGTGACAACAACCGAATAACTTTACATTTTTAAATCAACCCTTGTCCTGCCTTCATTCCGGAACAGGAATGGCCATTGATACAGTACCAATTCACGTGGGAGATTACTCAATCATATTGACCACATTTTAATGAAATTCCTGTGTTTCTAAATAAAATGCTAACGTATTGCGTTTTTACGCTTTTGATTTTGTTACGTTTTAAGTCTGAAAAAGACCTGTACATATGACATGAGAATCAATGTTCCCGGCCATCGGTTTGTTTTGATGAAACCAGTGGCCGTTTGCCTTCGATTATTATTTCGTCCCTGGGAATAAAACTGTTAGTGATGCGCATTCAATTCACCATGCTCTTTGAAGCCGCATACATGAACAAAAAATACATTTTCATCTTCAGTGGGCAAAACTAGCTACGTCAACAATAATACAATAGTCAACCTCACTCATAAGTACAAAATTTAAAAACAAGTAATGGGCAAATTCTACAGTCAGCGATAAAATTTATCCGAATACCACTGAAATCTAATGAATAATATATCCTCAAATACAACTGAAAAATAGTTCCAAATAAAAAAAAAAAAATATGTTAATGGAATGGTGTGCGGCACACACCGGCAGTAAAGGTGTAAGTAGACTGCAGAGAGTTGCAGAGTAGACTGGATGCCATTATAAAGAATGATGGGAAACAATTAGGTCCTAGTCAGAACAAGACGAGGCACAGAGAGAAGAATCTTGCCAATCAGCCCACCTGCCACACTGTAAGCCTGTTATCAGATTCCTTCCTCCAGATGGCCTTGCACCAGTTGCTGCAATGTCCCCTCCTCGACCACGCTTCTTTCCCTCATTTCTGCGCTGTGGAGCCCCCACCTGCTCACCCGCCTCCCTGTCCGTCACAGGAGAAAGCTGAGGGGTCCACACGTGATGCACTTCATGACCAGCACATCCGCCGTTTCACATTTAGTTCAACTCGGTCGTTTTCCCATTGAATCCAACTCAACAAAGATGTTCCATTTCGCTGTGGCCGCAGGTTGCCTTTGCGTCCAGTTTTTTTTACCTTAAGCACATTCTGGGGCAGAACCTGCCACACCAGTTCTGCTTGGGAATTCGGAGAATTCCAGAAGACAAACAAAGTGTAGTGACGTGTCAAAGGTTCCAACCAGGTATATTTCCTTTAAAAACGTCTCACTGAATAAGGAGGACACCTAAACTGTTGTGACCTGCTGCACGGCTCTATGTAATAACTCATCCTCACATAATATAATGAAACACCTGATGCCCGGAGCCGTGCACATCCCAGGGGAGATCTATCTATCACAGGTATGAAAGGGTACCTCATAGGTGAGAGCCATTCATCACAGGCGTAAAAGTGTACACAAGTGTTTCAAAGGTTGAGACCCTGCCGTGTTCGGGTCAATCTCGGACACCTGCGCCACCGACCGAATGCACTTAATGGATGACATAGAAGTGTTTCAGTCATGGTCAAGCCTCTCTCCAGACCGCTGGTATTAAATCCCTGTTACTCCCAATATTTATAATACATCACGCTGGTATTGGGTTTACCTAAACATTCTGAGATAAGACACTTTGGCATGCTTCTTGCGAATGTCTCAGTAAACATTGCTCACGCCCATAAAGAGGATGCGATGAGACACTCTGACGGAGTGAAAGAGAGACAAGCTCTTTGGATTAATGCGGGTCTGAGTAGTAAGTGCGTTTTCCGTGGTCGGAAAGTTGAGGTGAGAGCCCACCAAAGGCTCCTTCCCACCACCCGGCCCGGGCCGAAAGGCTGGCCCAGTGTTTAATAGGGCTCTGTTCCGGTTGGCGGCACAAACACATAAACAGACAGATGGCTCTCCATGGCCCCATCTTGGGAGAAGGCATGTTTATCTTTCATCAGCTCCAGCCCCTCCCTCCCCAGTTTGTGAGGGAATTTGATAATGAGGACTGACTCCAGCCAGCCGTGAGAAATGGAACTCACAGCCCACTTGAACTTCATCTCCACCTTTTGTTTCCATGTTGACCGATATTCAGTTTTTTTTTTGCTCCACCATGACATGAACGTGTACATTCTTCTACACAAACACCAGTCCAGAGTCTACATTTTAATGCACAATCCACTAGCATTCGAAGGATAATCCTGAACATTATTGATGTAAGCACACATAGCATAGACAGTTAGCTTAATAGCTCTGTGCCACTCTAACAAATTGCAACTTCGGACCATGGGCAATGGATCTGGTGTAGGGGATTCCCTTAATGACTGATGCCAGAGAAAACTTATTTAGACTATTAGCGATCCTCTGAGAAGGGTAAGATCAATCCATTGGATTTTGAAAATAGCTTATTACTCCAATAAGCTACTAATGGGGAAAAAGGACCGGCATCCTATTATACTTGGAGGAATATCTAACAATGATCCTTTTCATGACGATGACCTCCCTGGCCGCGTTTCCTCTCTGGCGAGAGACCTGAGGGAAGCATCCAGCCTTTGCCGCAGAGGAACATTTTCTTCTTGGGAAACGTATCCCATGATCCCTTGCACCCTGAAGACCTGGAGCAGAGGGCAGAACTGGGAGGCGGAGGAGAGCTGGTGTGGCAGGCATGCTCCTGTCCTCTGCTGAAGCTACGCCTTTCATTTCTGACTGCAGCGAAAAAGGGGGGCCCAGAGTCTTGATCCCATGCACAGACAGAGGAGAACTGCCCCAGGGCAGAGGGGCTGGAGGAGGGATATTCTTAGCAAAGCTCTCAGCATCTGTAAGGACCTCGGGGCAATGGCCTCAGCCCTCGTGGATGGTGGCACTGTGAAGTCATTAATGCTCTCGCTGGCTAGCTCTTAGTGCAGCGTGCCCCCACACGTTGACTACTGTCGTGGTTCTTGTCAATACAATAGTGAGTCTTCCCCATAGCTGTTTGTAGTTAGTTTTTTGGGTTTTCCCCATCTGCACTTTCCATCTGAATAACATTACATTTTTTTCATTCTTCATCTTTTTTCATGGCACAATTTTTACTCGCCAGGCACTACAGTTCTCCCACTTGGGGTACGCACTCTAATATGCTCTTTACTTCCTGTGTATTTCCATCCAAAGCAACGAGACATTTTTGTGCACATATTTTTAAAAACACTGCTTAAATACGTGTTCTATTTACAGATATAACCCTTTAGAGTTCTCCCACAAAAGTGCACTGCCTTTTATCCACGATGAGCTATAAAAATGTATTAGTGCTCTGATGAAAGGGGTTGCGGGCTGAGTCAGGCCTGACTGTGCCAGGGCTGTGCCGCCCTTAGAGTAATAAGAATACCCCATGGACATACTGGCAGTGCTGGGAGCCTGGAGGCTGTCAATGGGAGTCACAGGAGTTCAGGCACTGCAATACAGCTGCAGGGCACTGTCAGTGGTTATAACGGAACCAGTGGGTGGGTGGACCGAAATTTAAGCAGTCTTTAAAGACACAGCATGGCATTTATATTTACTGTGTTTGTAAAGCATTAATTCATACTTTATTAACCAAGTAATTTATACTGTAACGGTGAGGCATACGCCAAGTCACTCTAATCCAACCTTGTCCATTGGACTAGTTGCTTCAAGCTTCAATTTACACAACGTGATTGACAGTTCATTAGCATTCAGTGACACAAAAAGCATGATGGGAGTATATGAAGCTGGAGAAAATGGACCCTGGTGCTCGTATCTGATAATACAATAATCTGATAATGTACTGGAAAGCATTAAGTTATATTTTACTTAATACATATAAGAAAGATATAACTTAATGCACATATATATATATATATATATATATATATATATATATATATCATGTCGTATTGTTACTACAACATAATAGTCCTGTCAGTATAACCACGAGGTAATGGAACCATAACAACAGTGTCAGGTAGCAGGGAGAAAAGTTCCCCCTGCCTTTTTAGCGCTCTCTGAAACTGACCATTTAGAATAGGACAACATATGGGTTTTCCATAAAATGCACATCTACTCAAGAACATTAAAACATTTTGCATTTTGGTCCTGTAACAATGGCTGAGTGGTGAGGTCCAACCGGCCCTTTAGGCTGTAAATGGCTCCTCTGGATTACATAAGAGATTAGGTGGGTTGATTAATTCAGAGAGCCCATCATAATGGATCCTTCAGGGGAAACTGTTCTTTTCTCAGGTTTGTAAAAAAAAAAACCTAAGTCATTAAAATTTAATTAATAAAATCTACAGGTCGTCTTTAACATTTGCCCCAATTCTCAGAACAGACTTCAAGGGTTCCTAAACGTATGCAATTAGACCTATAACAGATAAAGACTTGTGTTCAATTAAAATCTTCCGAATTCATCCTTTCAGCCATATGGGAAATTTTTTTGGACTGAATAGTTAATGTTGAGGAATACTTAAAACAGTGTTGAGGTTGTTGAAAATGCTGTGTGGGAGTATGCCTAGATCAGACCCTCTCTCCATTTTATTAAGCACGGCAGCCTTCCCTAGGACAAACTGCACCGGACACCGGAAGTTCTGCAGGCACATGGTATGCAACTAGAGCCGACTGAGTTTTGGTTGCAAGGCTGCGAAGCACGGTTTCCACCCTGCACCACGCTTTTCCCTCCCAATGAGGTACCTGGAGACCAAAATGCCAGCCCCCTCAGCTATTTTTTTAAATAGCACATTTACTCAATACCGTATGCTAGCAGAAATAATTTGTCCTCAGTACCCACATGAATACTCGACCTGCTTGTTTTCTTCAATTAATGTGTTTCCATCATGTTATTTTTTAAGTTAAAAAAACAAACAAAACAGCTGTAGGCTTGGAAAGGCCGTAATTATTCTGTGATTGCACTGTGGTGCTCCGTTTCCTGTTTTAAATTTAAAATTCTGTGCACAGTGTGGCGACCTCACCTGTGTTTACCTCATGGCATGTGACGCCCTATGGATCACGCATGTCGAGGCGTTGGGTCTGCCACTCATGTGGCACCATCACGAGGCAAGCGTGTGGCTTAAATTCAAGCAAACGCAAGGAATGAACTCTGGTGTGTGTGGGTGGATATGGAGCTAATCATGTGGGACAAAACCCCTCTCAGCGAGCTGTTTATTTCCAAATCTATTCATGCTCTTAATAAATTGTTGCAAAAAGATGATTTAAGAGTGCAATCTGTTCAAAGAAATGAAAGCCTGAAAAATGTCAGGAATAACATCACTGAACAGAGCAACATTTTTGGCAGAAATGATTCATCCGTTTATTTTAGTGCTCATTAATATTCTCTTTTTCTCTAGAAAGTGAAAATATACATCATCCTTCAACTATGCAGCTTGTCAAATATAACAATGTTAGGAGTGAAAGTGGCCAGATCAGGAAGGTAAAATACCTTTAGGCTAACTTACTTTTGCTCTTGACTCTAGACTGAGAGTAACCCGGAACACGAGAATCAGCTAAATTAAAAACTACTAATATTTAAAACAATAATAGCAATAGAAAAAATAACTGGTTGGTATAGAATGTCTAGTATCTCTAATACAATTGTATCTAGTTCCATTATAAACGGGAACCTAAGGTTGTTGTAATGAAATTGTCTGAAAGTCTTATTTAACCAGATACATTTTTTTGTTCGGTTTCACCTCTCTATTCATTCACTCTACGTTTTAGCTCCTGTTTGCCGAGATTGTCAAGAGATCGATGGCTTTTTTTATCCTGGCTTCAGTCAGCAGTGTATGGTTAAGAGTGGGAGTGGAGACCCAAGGACAGGGTGCGTAAAGACGGACTGAGCAACTGACCCGTAGATTCAACAGAGCATGAATGTATTCCAGTGATGCTGCACAATGGGAGGGTTTCCACCCAAATTCCCCACCCAAATGAGATCAGGGATTGCAGGGTAGGCAACGCGTGCAGGAGCAGATTAAACCGTTGACCTTGGATTCTAAACGAATCCTGGTAGTAGCCTACTGAAAACGAGAGTTGATCCCAGTTGAGACAGACCCGGACGGTGTCTGTGTTGCTGACTATGCATTTCAAGACTAGCTTGACGAAAAGATAAAGCCACTTTAGTTGTCTGGACCAACATGATTTATTACAGCACTTATTATATATCATCAGCGCTCAGCGAAGCACAATAGACAAGATATGAAAAGTAATCAATGACAAAATGCATCCCGGTAAAGCTGATTGTGGGGGTTTGTTTATGCGTGGACATGACCTCTTAATTGAGACCCAGCCACCACGTGACAGTGGGTTTGACGCCGTTGCCACTGACAAGGTCAGCGAATAGCGAATCTGCCACCAGGCTTGTTATGAACAGCCATTACTGAGAGCTTCTCTTGCATGCCTTTGACCCTAGCAATAAGGCACCAGTGTTGCTTGTTCAACGGATGCCCTAAACTCAGTGGCCGTGCCCTACTCCCAGCTGGTGGCTTGAAGGTGACCAGCCCCCCCTCATAGGCTTGCCTATGTGTGGGTTTCAATTGAACTTCAAGCTCAAGTAGGGCAGTGACAGCCCTTTGCCAAATCAAATAAAGACAGGGAACCAAATTATTTACACCCCACTGTGACATCTGTTGTGTCTGCTGATTCTCTGTGTGACTTTTACTGTCTTTTCCCGATGAAATCAACCAGTCACGACAGCTGCTTAGGGACCTGCCAAGCCACAAAGCAGGAGTACCCAAGAATCACCAAGTTGTTGGGACAATTAAACCATTCTACTTTTGTAAGATTTAATAATAATAATTCTCCCTTTTATATGTATTAGAAATGCTTGGTAGCTCTTACGTAAATTTATCTAATAAGATTAGCATTCTATGTGTGTGCTCTGCAGAACTTTTCCAAGGATCTGCACACAATGTGAACAGTTTTGGAACTTGCAACCCATTCAAGCAGATTTTTATCAGAACAACCTAGGCTGAGAAGACAAAATTTAAACCCAAGACACAATTCCTCCTTAATTGTGCCTTTACATCAGAACTAGTCAATCCACTACCCCTTTAAGAGATAGAGTTTGTTCATGAAGCCAACCGGCAGAATCCTAGCACACCTAGTCTAAGGATGTTTCCAGTGCCGATGTCATTAGGTACCATTAGTACCCTGCAGGCCTCTGGATTAATGCACCTCTACCAGCCTAGAGTGAGGCTCTTCCAGAGCACATCACTTTGCCTTATCTTGTATCTTCAGAAAAAGCAATTTGTACCCATCATCCAGGGCCATGTACGGTGACGGTGGTGTGCTCCATTCCTTATTGAGCATTAGTCTTTGCGATCACGTGGGGGGCGAACCTGCGGAGGTAGCTAGGCCTACGAATCGGTGACAAGAGACAAAGACGGTGACAGAAAACCACTCCCCAGGAGAAGAAAGACACAGAAGCACAGTAGTAGAGCTTTGGAGCACCTTAGCTTTGGTGGTATTGTTGCATCAATAAGTAATGTGTTAAACCGTGAGGTGCTACCTCATTTTTTTCCATTAAAAACCAGCATTGCGGAAAGTTTGCCAAGGGGGTACTATTTAAAACTGTGAGTACTTTTTGTACTCCCCCCTCCCAGTAGATCAATGCAATAAAATTAAATGTAATTAGAGATAAAGACGTGAGACAGAAGTAGGGGCGCAGAGGGCTCCCCTCCCGCGGTCTAGAGTTTACATGGGAGGTTAGATGGAGACCTACTCAGTTTTAGACCTACTCAGACCTGTGCACTTGGCTGAAATTTTCAGCCATACTGTGAGAGAAAGGCAAGGGAGATAGGGAGGAGGATCTCTCTTCATCTGCAACAGATTCGCCACCGTCAGTCTGCATGAGTGGAGGAGATCTCGGGGAAATAGCCTGTGAAAATGAGAGTCTCATTCCGCTCTATCGTATCGACTCGGAGGACGGCACACAGAGTAAAGGGCATGTTCTCATAAATCACGTCACGCTCTCCATGTTCTTTTCATTTCCTGGGTCTCCTAGTCAGGGGAAGAGAGCTGGAAGGGGTTGGTATTCGAGTCGGGGGGGACAGGAGGTAAATTGTCACCACACAAGGCCAGTTACCGGGTCCTCTCAACATATAGGTCTATTGGACCTCTGCAGAGTCAACCAAAGCAATTTGCCTTGTCTGTCATTCCCCATCACCAAGCCCAAGTCCAATAAAGACGCACATACACATGATGAAGTGCATGAAATAACACACAAATGGATTGCTCCAGCCCCCCCCCAGGCCTTGATAGTGTTCAGTAATTGACAAATTGTGCACACGCAGCAAGCTTGTGCGGCTGGTATCGAGCCGGGAGTGCTTGGACACTGCTGCCAGGAAAACCCGTGCAAAATATGTGATTTATGTTGCCCGTTTCTCCCTGATTGCAGAGGAATTCAATTCATTACAGGGGACGACTTTGCCACATCGGTCTCCATAACGCGATAAAAGGCTCCAGCACCCTCCAGCCTCCGATTTTTAGCATTCGTTGTTTTGTGATGGGGGTCCCTGGTTTGTGGAAGGCAATTGAAAAATAAACTAAAAGCGAGGTAGAGAGTGAGAGAGCACCTGGGAAGTTCTCTGCTCAGGTGTGGAAATGTGGCATGTGTGAAACAAGCCTTTCTCCGGACAAAACCGTTCCACGTTCGGTGAGTTCCGCCGGATGGGGAACCTGAGATGACTGCACACACTTCATTAGCAAGCGAGGCAGGAGACCCATGCTCAGGGACCTGGACTGGCTAAAAGAAAGGACCCGTAATGGTGAACTGTTACCTGGCACAGTCAATGATAATCTGGATAAACCTGGTCTCTGTCTCCCTCTTTTAGCTCCTCTGAGGTCATTTGTCTCCCTCGTTCTCTTTCCTCCTCAATTCTACTCGCTCGCCCTCATTCATTAAGATAGATGGGCCAGCACATGGCATGGGGCCGGATGAATGAAGGAATGATTTCAGTGGAAATGTGAATTGTAGCAGCTGCCAAGTGGACAAGGAAAAGTCTCGTTTCAGGGATTATTTTTCGTTTGTGCGTGAGTGTGTTTGCAGGGTTAGGGTTGATGGTGTGTATTCATCTTTGGACGATAATGAAAACTGAACTCAGTTAGTAGAGAGCAGTCAGTAGAGACGGGGCAGTAAGAACAGGGAGTTAGGACCACAGTCTCTCAGCCAGGCCTCACTGAATAGGTCATGTGACGGAGAGGGAAGTGAACCCAGCAGTCCAGGCTCTCCATGCTATTCAAAGAAATTTAGCTCTCATTCCTACAGTACAAGATTATGATATCCCTGGAATCCTCCGTATGAATTCAACCACCGTGGACATTCATTGTATCCTTCAAAAGGTGACATATACACATAATTAATTTCACGTTTCACAGGTGGTTTTGAGTTGGTGAAACCAAAAATAAATCAGATAAATACATGAAGGTATAAATCGGCTGTCCACACAATAAAAAATGACCTGGCTATTTTAGGCGTGCGGTGCTCAATAAAGCGAATGACCAAGCCCAGGACAATCCGGTCTCCGTTTTTCATCCTGACTAATTGTACTGTGCAGAATTAATGATGAGACCAGCAGAGTGGAGCTAATTACGCTGGAGAGTACATTCTATGGAAATGAAGCTCCCCCTTCCTCCTGGCGGCCCTGTATTGGATTTGCACGGGTCCTGTATCAGACATAAGGGTCACTGGAAAATTAGCTCAGGGACCTTGAACTTTGAACCGTAAAGGTTCAATCAGTCCGTGTCTGAAACAGGTAGTTATAATAGCCAATGGTTGGCTTTTCGTAATAGAAACGACATCTTATTTTCATGGTGTGTGGAACAAAAGAACATTTTACAAATGTCATGCCAGCCCTATAAAACAGCTCATATGCGTGAATTTCTTTCAAGGTTTTATACCAGTATGTTAGCTGATTACATACACTGTGGCACCCTAAAAAGTAATTTTCCACAGAAACGGTGAGGGAGAATCAAGTGACGCATAACCCAGATGCCTAACCGTTATATTGGTGTTCTGATATTAGAACACTGGTTCGACTGCAGTTCAGCACAAAATCGTCTTTGTAATGACATTTTCAGAAACAGCAAACCACTGAACGCTTTTCATGAGGATCCCAATAATCTTGGAATCACTCCAAGGGAAATATCTGCCGTCTTACGCAACAACTTCCGCAACAACGTGAATCACACAGTCATTCTGAACCTAATCTCAGATGGCATTCGGCAAGGGGGGAGGGCGGAATCAGACTGAACAAATACTCTGGGATCTTCGCGCTGCAGAGTCATACCCTAGAGCAGAGATACACCATACGCCATCCTTGTCACCGTTCGTGGTCTTTAACGATGAGCTGCTGAAGTCCCAGCTTTTTATGTTTACTGCAACGTGGGGAGGAGAGAGCTGTGCTGCCCGAGAATATGCCCCGGTGTCAGGCCGGCCTTCCTGTGATCCACATGAGCGAACGCCTCAGATTGCATTAGGATAAATCTGTCATGGTGTCGTCGGGCAGTGGTCTCTCCAGCGCCCAGTCAGCACATCTCCCCGTTAGTATACCGGTGTGTAACTCCGTAAATGTTCTCAGCCGTGCACAAGTGAACCAACAGGACCTAGATTTCCCTTAGCTAATCCGTTTGAGCGGCAATTCATTCTGGATCAATACTCCCGAACACAACAGGGGTTCTTTGGCATTTCATTCACCCATAAGATTTTCTTCAGCCTTATCATTAATTACAGCAATTTTTATATTATCAATATATCATCATTAAAATACATCGTAAAAAAATTAAATGGGCAAGTTTTATTTTATGTATTAACACAATCTTTTCCACTCCACATCACTTAAATTCCCTGCTTCGTCGGGGTGGGCAACACTGGAGAATCAATCTTAATCAAGCAAGGTTCAATCTCCACACCTTGCCAGGCCACGCACTTCTGTGAGCAGACCCATGTTGTCCAAGACATGATGGTGTGGCACCGAGCGTGATATTGTGATTCAGGTTTCCTGCAGGGATTCCCTGTGTTTTCTGCTTGGAGCAAGTTCTTACGAGCAGCGGGGCAAACTCCAGATGGTTTATACACCAAGGTCTGTGCTCTGTTAATGAAGACATTAGTGTCACGGTTAGGTGACACTTCCAGTGGAGTAGATGTTCAAACGACTGTCATGCCTGAGCTAATACCAACGCTTGGCTACTGTATGTATAAACTAGTGTGTGTGTGTGCGTGTGTGTGAAACAGCGGATCCCTGTAATTGGATCCTTCTGTTAATCTTCAACGCTACAAGTAATCACTGATGGACTGTGAAGACAATGCTCTTTATTAAAGCAACAGCTCTCACAGTAGATTGGTGGTCAAGCCTTCCTTCTGCAGATGGATACCACTCAAACATCTCTCTCTTAACCAAGCCACGGGAGAGCTTCTACAAACAAACGACAGAAAGGCTCACTCAGTCTAATTGAATCTCTGTGGCTCAGTGGCTTTCATCATCATTGTAAACTAATGGACTGCATTAAATCTTGAGAAGTTTTGCATAGTGTAGACGCACACAGGTACACACACTAAGACACACGCAACTACCATCTGTCCTTTGCCGTAAGTAGGCAGAGGAAAATGTTCAAATTAAATGTGTTTTTTAATGTTAGACTAAAAAAAAAAAATAGTAACAAAATGTGACCAGCTGGCACTTAGCCACCGCATGTACTGTGGTGTAGTCTTCAGTACGGCTTTAATTAATTTACTACATCAGCTTAATTTCTTCTTGTACTTCTAAGACATGCACAGATTTCTTAAATAGTCTCCTCAAAAAACCAACATCATGTTCATTAGAAGATTTTTTAATGTGTGTGTGGGTGGGTGGGCGTATGTGGGTGCGTGCATAATCCCTTGATGTTACCTGAAATCCCCTCCTTACACTGGTACACTGGAGATGGTTTCCACATCAGCTGCCCAGGTTCCTTATCACTGTAGAAATTACCGACACTGTCCTTTAAGTCCTGCAAGTTACTGTGGGTGGGTCCTGTGCAGTTCAGGTTGCCTGGGGGATTTTCATGTGAAGCTGCGTTCACAGACATTCACGGCCGTGTGAGCATTGGGGTGCGAGGGCGCAGGAGTGAGCACACGTGCTCACTGTTCGTTGCCACAGCGACCCTCGGAGACTCGCGATCCTCAGAAATGACGTGGGCGAGCGTATCCTGCACAGCGACCCTTCGCACTAAAATCCCTCAAATTCTGCCGAGGCCCGTTCATTTCACGGTCGGTTAATGCGAGGCTGTTTGCTATATAAATCAGAACAGTTTTTCTTTACTGTCATGCCTATGATGTCCCTGTGTCATATGGACATTTTTCTTCCATTGCAAAATGTCATACAGACCATGCTTATTTGCGCTCCGATTGAGAGCCAGCTCAGCCAGTTACGGCACAATGATTATGCCGCCTATGCATCTTTCAGCATCCAGACAAAATGCACTCTGGGACAATAAGGACATGCTGAATAGTACCCTGCCAGCACAGTCGAGGCTCAGAGACACTGATTTCTCCTGGACCTTATTTCCCTATTAATACCTAACCAGTAAAATGTATATAAATGGATGAAATGTAAAATTGTTGGCAACGTTGTGAGCTTGCCCTGAATAAAAAACTGCTAAACACATAATGAACAATTAATAATAATAATAGCATAATAATAATAACCAGACTGTGTGCTCATGCGACACGCCCCCTTCTGAGTTTATTAGCAGACACAAATCACGAAATTTCACACTGACTTGGAAATCAAATGTAAGTGAGGAAGCAATCTTTTCCTGCAAACTTATCTAGCTCATAGGCACATTCACCGTATCACAAAGACTCTGTCAGTTCTCACATGTGTTTAACATTAATATCTCAATTCAACGCTGGCGCCTCCTCAAAGCATAAATCAGTTTGCCACCTAATGCAGTGTCTGTCACATCCTGATTCTGGTCCAGACGATGCCTGCTATTTTTAATGGTGTCAAGATAACAGCCCCTGCATCATTGGCTCGTTAATAGGCCCAATCCCGGAGGACATTGTCCACAATGTATTTCGGCAGGGTATTTGCCTCTAAGATGAATCAGTTCCTCTTTAGCTGATTGTAGCTGCTGAAGCCCAGACTGCTGCTGAAAGGACTTCCTCTTTAACCACCTGCACACTCTCATTATTGCGATGACATCATCCATAATGTGCACAAAATCGAATTTCGGACGCTGCAGCTGATCTGCAGCCAAGGGGCTAAACCATGAAGATATGAACCTGGTGGGTACCATTTTCAGAATACACTGATAGCACATAGGCACCCTGGTTAATTAGGCACATTATCAGTGTAAAGGACTCAAAAAACCGCATCACTGGCTTGATTGTGAATCAAACCCGCGTGACACATAACAGGGAGTTAATGTGTCATACGGAGAGGAGTTGGGTGTGAAATTGAGTTTTGGAAAGCCGGTGAATAGTGTGAGAAAGGAAACTTACTCTGGCAACGGAGTAAAAATCACGCATTCATTAGAATAGCCAAAAGCTGACTGGATTTCCTGCTTGTGAAACAATATCCTGACACCTTGTGTGGAGCGTGACGGCACAAATAAGCAGAGACGACGCACTGTGATTCCTTAATGAGGAATAGGCTGTGACGAGCAGCGCTTAACGTTCGCTGTACCGACCGGACGGGTAACGCGGTATCATCGGCTGTCCTTTCACTTATACCACCAACTCAATTTGCGTTTTCAACTCGGTCCCATAATTAAAATCTGCGCTATAAAGGAGTTGTCTGCGTTGCTGCTTAATTAATAAAGCAAGCTCGCAACGATATTTTTTGCCCCCTCAGTTGAAGTGTGGGTGGTGCTCACAGTCTTAATTAAAAAAAATAAAGTAAAATTAAGTACATTTTGTAAAACAAACCTTTTACATCAGTCTTACTGCGCTTTAGGTCAGGGCATCAAGGGGAAAATTGAAATTTAACCTCCAAAGCACGCCACGCTTTTATTCTATTAAATAAATGTATTCATTATTGACTAAAATCGTTTCCTAGAGGAAGATCATCGTTTGGGTATATAATGTGTTATTTTTGTTCAACAAAAGCTCTGTGAGTGTGCATGGCACACGGAGGCGAAGGGTGTGGATTTGCTGATCCTAATCAGTCCGGACTGGCTCACAAATACAGACCCATGGAGCAACATCAGCAGTCTAGATGCACCGTTTCCTTAGCGATGACTTCCAGGGCACCCAGCTGCCTGTGCTGCCCTCTCTGTGCCAGGTCTCTGTCTCCATCACACTGCAACCTGAAATCACAGGCGGGACAGCCGGGAGCACCATATCTCACTGGGTGTTCAAACTCATTTCACCCTGTCCGAAAATATGCTTCAAAAGGAACCAAAGACCCGAAAAAATGCGGTAGGCTTCTGCTCTTTCTGTCCCCCCAGCAATATCAAAACAGTACCGGAGAAAGGTCAATGGATGTGTTTGGTGGGGAAGAACTTGACTGGCAGGCACAGAGCCCTGACCTCAACCCTATCGAACTAGAATGGAAATTGCAAGCCAGGCCCACTCGTCCAACATCAGTGTCTGACCTCACAAATGCTCTTCTGGAAGAATGTCGTAGAAAGCCTTCCCAGAAGAGTGGAAGCTGTTATAGTTGCAATTAATAACTCGATATTAATGCCTATGGATTTAGAATGGGACATCATAAAAGCTCCTGTAGGTGTAATGTGTAGGTGTCCCAATACTTTTGTCCATATAGTGTATGTAACTGTATACCTACTTTTGTAAAGCTACCGCTTAAAAAAATTATTTGAATTATTAACCCGAAATCCATTGAGGGTTGGGAAATTCTACAAAACAATGACAATAACTGATGACAATTCCTCTACTGAGAACATCCAGTCAGAAACCCAGTCATGCAGAATCCATCTAGACCGCATTAGGAAAGTCTGCCCATTCCTCAACGCATACGCAACCCAGCTGTTGTTCCAGACAAAGGGTCCTGTTTGGCCTGCTGCTGTTCCTGTCATGAGACATCTCCTTTTCGCTCAGAATGACGCTGCGCCCCGACATATGCTCAACTTTTTTTCATCCTCCATGCGCTTGCTTCCATTCACAACCCACAATCAGGTTTAAAACCCTGTCGCTGGCCTCCCTGGAAGCTAAAGATTCAGCCTTGCCCTATCTGCAGGCACTGATCCAGCCCTACAGTACTACCAGGCTGCCTCACTCAACACCCACCGGTTACATAGCAGTCTGCCCCACACCCGATAGCCCTCAGTCTGACTGCTTCAACGTTCTGGTTCCCTGGTGATGGAATGTCCTACCTGTCACTCTGAACAGCTGACTGGTCCCCATTGTCCGATGTGTATTAGAAAAACCTTCCAGCTCTGTTTCATCTTTGACTGCTAGACTCTCCAGGATGACTTCTAGTTGAACTCTATCATCTTAAGGTAAAAAAATTCCAGAAAATGCCCTCAGCACTTAAGCATTTGATCCGTTGACCGTATTGACAGTGAGTATTAATCTAATAGATGTCAGATAATATGATGTATAACAGATAATATGATGTTCTCTGTAGACTACTTGGCGCTGTTGTAATACTGATGCCCCGATAAGGTATTTTTACTTTGTCTGTCAGGTTTTAAGCTGCACTGAACAGTTTCATCTGCTATGTTTAAAATGTCACAACAGACTTGTTTCTCCGTCAATTTTCAGGATAACTTTTAGAGACCCAATACAACAGGCATTATTGTTTGTCAGCCAAGAGTACACTGTGTGATTTTACTGTACACAGTGTGTAGCTTGCATACTCACTCCTTCCTACGTGGCTTATGCAACACCATACCGATAACACTTCATAAGGCTGACCCACAGTATCCACATTGACGCGCAGAGCTACAAGCCACCTATTACCCTTTCGATTCACAAGTCCAGAGCACAAATAACCCCAAGACTTCGGCACTGGACTTCTCATGTTGAATGGATAGTTTCAGAGACCCTGGCCTTTGAAATAGGTTGGGTTTGTTTTCTGGGTTTTCTGAACCAGTCTGTCAGATAAAAGTCCGTGTTTTTTGCACAACGGGCCTTCTGCTGTGGTAGACATGCCGTTGTCACGGCAACACGGCCTTTTAAGAGCGCTGGGCTATTTTTGTTTATTTGTCAGTTTGTCTCCATTTGCCACCCCCGCCCCCCACGCATTATTTCTGCCTTCCCACTTCTTAAATGACCAAAATAATTACTTGTGGAGAAGTGGGGAAATTAGATACCTTTCAGTTCCATAACAAATCACAGTCCTGGAGACATGACATTTGCTATCATAGTTATCAAAGTTATCAAATTTCTTCAGCACATGCTCGCACCCATAGCAACTTACAGGGTCATTAGGACATTAGGCATTTCGTTTCAATAAAGAGTTAGAAAGAACACAGAGTTTGATTAAACAGCATTAGCTTCTAAGACTGGGCTAGATTATATTCTATAAAATATTCTGTCAGAGATTAGCCAATTCTTACATTGAATATAATAAGAATGTTGGCCTGTTCACAGTTTTTTATCTCCCTTTAGCTTTTTTATGCGCACGCAGGAATGTGCGCGCGCACGCAGGAATGTGCGCACGCACGCAC
>JAOYSI010057510.1:0-15667 GCA_025775065.1 Hiodon alosoides
CCCCCCCCCCCCCCCCCCCCCCCCCCCCCCCCCCCCCCCCCCCCCCCCCCCCCCCCCCCCCCCCCCCCCCCGGACGGCTCATACAAGGCTAGGATTAAAATCGACTTTGACCGTAAAAATGAGGCAAAGCAAAAATCTGTACCACTGTATCTGTACCACTGTAACTGTACCACAGCTGTCTCAGTCTGATGTTACGTAGAGGAGCTTTTTCATCAAGTTTAGCACAATCTACAAGGACTAGGATATTAAGCCAAACTAAAACAACTGCAATCCAAGTAGCAGTTAAAAAATCAATCCAAGCGATATGTAGCTTTAATTTGTCCATATTAAAAATAATTTAGCAACAAAACTAAAACGCCATTCTAATTTTAATAGGTGTAAAAGTAATTTGATTCAGAGCGATATGAAATGGGATATATTGTCATTTGAATTGTAACGATAAACATAAACTTCTGTAAATAAAATAACTTACTTCAGAAATCGATTTACTTGAGAAGCCAAGAAGGAAATTACTTTGACACGAGTCCAGCTCTCATGAATTACCAAGGTTTCCATGATACACCTGCTTAATGTTATTAAATCCTTGAACTCTGATTAGCGCCCTGTATTATATAATTCGGTATCGCATCTTAACGAATGTTAAACCGGCACAATTAAACACCTGGGCTCAGGCATAAACGAAACATTTTGCTTAAAGCTGAATGAGGCCTGAAATGTATTTTAGAGAACCTTATAAAAGAACACTCAGTTTATTGCATAGTGCTGCATTATGCTGGCGTTTATTGGCGTTACTCTCTTTGGCTCCGACACTGGGTTTCTTGGCATGCGGTATTAAGCCCTGCAGCATTTATTGGCCAGAGATGGCACGGTGCCATCCTGGCCTATGAGGCCATTTGTCCGATTAAGGAAAAGAGGGTTTTATACACGTTGCATCTGGCAAGGTCAGACCGCATACCGAGAACAATGCGCGTATACATTATACAGGAAAAACCTAACACTCTAAATAGGATGCGTCAGTCTCCCTGAACGGGCTGAATGAGAGCCCCTTTTCTAATCTCCAAGATGAGCCGTGAACCCCGCCTGTGGATTTCACACGCATTACTCAGCCCAGTGTTTGCGGAGAGCTAATGTCCAGCACCGAGAGGTATCAGTCGGATGGTGCCAAAAGGTTTGGATTTTCCCATGATAGGCTCCCTCTCCACCCCCCGGTCGAGTAACCAGGAAGGAATCCGCTTCCTTTCATTAGCCGCTGAAAAGAGGGCCGTGAAATTGTCACCGAAATTTAACTGTGTGCAAACAGGAGGTGACGGAGATTGTGCACAGAGCTAAATCAGCCCCCTGGGACCTTCCTTGCATGAAACCAGACCCACTGCCATGGCTTTAAACCGCACAGTTTCGCTGCTTGTGTGGAACGCATTGGGTTTCTTTGTCAACCATTCAGAATGGGGGGGGGCTGCACTTGTTTGCAAACAGCCATACCAACTAGTGTCGGACTACAAGACGTTTCATATATCATTTAAACTTCTTCCCAACAAATTATTTTCCATATACCTCCAGTTAGTAAATATCTTATTATCCAGAACTCCACTGGATACTTACAGAATGCATTTATACATTCAGTATTATTGATAATATTAAACAGTACCATTCTTCTCTAATAATATTCTGATAATATGCTGCATGGAAGTGTTAGTATTTTTTTTTTCATTCAATTTAATTAGTAATGGAAACGCTGGAATTACTGAGTTCATGACAAATTGCAAGGAGAGCACATTATTGTGTACACAAACCATAAAACAGACCTCGCACAGGGACCAATTAATCAAATTAGTGTGCCTACAATCACCCAGATGGCCATCTATAATAAAACTTGAGATTTTTTTGTCAAACCTTTTCACACTTCTTTGTAAAAGTAAGTATGTATATGCCTTCCTTTACCTTGCCAAATTTGAACCAAAAAGAGGTTCAAATATGGTATGGTTAGCACCGAATTGTGCATGGGGAGGTGGGGGGGTCAGACATAGGTCACCTTTCTAATTGAGCCCCGTGCATTGAAAGCTTGTTTGCGGTAAGACTTAGATGATGTAATTCCCACAGGGCTTTGCACAAACAGGGCATTCAGTGAAATGTCAAAGACCAGAACCACAAGAAGAATCACAATAACCATGCTAACAAAGATGCACTTCTAAAAACCAGTGTCAGCTGGGATATGCAGTTTTTTTTTCTTCATTCTGTCATACCAGAAGTACATACAAAAGCACAGCTAAACTAATGGTGACAATAACACAAACAACCTTGCTCTGCAACGATTCTCATGCATTTTAAGGTTCCTCACCCCAAACGCTGTTGAGACCCTGACAGACTCTCGGACGCAGACAATCTACAATCCTGAAAAGCTTTGGATTGTGTTTGTGCTTGTACTTTCACCAGCATGCAGAATGTAAAGCATTTGTTGACTGACAGAGATGAAAGACAAATCTCCCAACAGGACGGGTTTAGGGTGGAGAGTGTTCGGTAAACATGCTCAGGAACACATGCTTTAAATCGAAGCGACACAGGCCAACAGACATGCATCAGCTGTTAAGCCAGAAGACTGGCCCACAAAAAGACACCGTACTGACAGGTTTTTCGCCATACACACAGATTCAAAAATCTGTGGCAAAAATAACGTAACTGTAATGTAAGCGATTTCTGTACGCATAGCAAAAATGTTTTTTTTAGACTCTGGCAGTGTCTCAATGACCACATAAACAGAAATGTACCCTCACTATATACATAACAAAGGACTCTGACACAGACCTCCGTAAATCATTTTAAAAACGGAAAATTCAAACGGAATTAGAAGAAAAAAAACATGAAGTAACATTTTGAGTAATGACATAGTTAATCACTTAATCACCTCATCTCAAAACAAGTTGATGCTAAATAATCCTTAAAAAATAGGGTATATGAACAATGATAGATTTTATCAATCCAAGCATATCTGTGAAGCTTGTCCTTGAATATCACCGTATGTCTTTTTTATTTTTATTTTATTTTTATTATTAGCAAAACGAACACATTCCTTGGAAAACAATCTTATATAACACAATAAACACTAAGGTTTTCATTTCGCCAGCTATTTCCCTTGGCTAATCCGATACAGTGCGGTATAATATAATAACGCCGCTAACAGATAAAATGGGACCATCTCATTTTCAGAGTCGCAAAACGAAAAGCCTTTCATGTGTCGCGCTGGTACAGTCCACTCTATCAGCTCTGTTTGGTCGTTCAACTCTTTTAAAGTGGGCCGCCATGTTGGTTACTTCAGCTTCAACCTTTTAGTACTTCTGTATTTTTTTTTCTTCTTCTTATCTAAAAGGCTGTTCTTAAAAACGGACACATTAAGAGGCTTAGCGTCTGCAGAGTTTTTAAAAGTAAAAAGGTCAGTTGGACAAATTGGGTTCATTAATCTTCAAGTGTGTTCCAGCTCCACTGAGACACTTTTTATACACAAAACTAGATTGAAGTAGGTCACGTGGTAAAGATTAGTTTGTAGTGAAATTACGGAGCTTGTAAGGACAGCACATGGACTAATTTGTGTGGCTGGCCTCTTGCTTGGTATAAAGAGGCTGTTGCCTGCTTCTGCGTGGAGGCAGGCAGAGATGTACAAGTACTAGTAGTAAAGGTAGTAGAAGTATTAGTATTAGTATTAGCAGTAATAGTAGTAGTATTAGTAGTAGTAGCAGTAGTAGTACTTTATTGATCCCCAGTGGGAAATTGCACAACAGAAAATGTGAGGCTCACTTAAAATAATAATTTAAAAAAAAAAAAAACAGAAAGCGGTTTGAATTATATTTATTTTTTATTTTTCTTGGACTCTTTAAATCTTTTAAAAATCATGTCCGGTCAACATTAAACGACCTTAAATTACAATAAATGTCCATATATATATATACACAGTATATATATTTCTGAAACATCATATGTAGTATAGTATGACCGAAAATATTTCCATAGCAATCAAGTCGGCAAATACCGATATATATTTAAATTTGAATATAAAAAATATAATATAACACCATAACTATATGTGTATACATTACCACGTAAATGTCATAGAAACATTCAAGAGGTTATGAGCAGCAACACTTTACTGAAAACCGCTTAAAAACGTATTCACTAAATACGTTAAAAAAAACGATATTTTCTGAAGCTGTTCTGGGAAAGATTCAAAGCTATTAAGATTATCTTTTTAATCGTGTGAGCACCAACCATTGAGCACCATTGCTTGTTTTTTATATATACGCACACACACCCACACGGAATGGAAAAATGCAACTTCCATGCAGCATATTACCGTAATATTACAGAAGAATGGTTCTGTTTCATTTTAAGGGAGTGGTATGGTGGATGGAGAGAAGGCGGAGCTTTTAGGAGATGTTGTTCTTCCTCTGTTTGTTTCAAATCACTTTATATTCACATCTTATTAACCTCTCTGCAGGCCAGTGCACTCATGGACAAACGTGGATGAATGGCCACATTAATTAGATCTTGGTTTTTCTAATAAAGCTAATTATAAAAATTTCATTTTTCAATTTTGTTTTGATAAACCATCATATGCCAGATGGTGCTTCTGTATTTTATTTTTTCGGTAATGACCCTCATAAAAGATTTATAGCTCATAAAAGACTTATTAAGTCTTTTCAATATATTGCCACGGATGATCAGTAGTCTGTGTCAAATAACAATGCACACGCGCACACATACACGCACACACACAGTCACATATATACACACGCATACACATAAATACACATGTATGCATGAATATACACACTCGTCTACAGATACACACAGATTCCGTTCCGCACCTTTTATCAGTTAATAGCTGTAAAAATTCTTATTTACAGTCAAGCAAAGAAATGATCATCTTGTCATATTCTATTGGCCCAGTGAAATGAATATCAGTTGTCATTTTATGGAAATGTTAATGTATATACGGTTATCTCAATGTGTATATTAAATTCAAACTGGTCCGAATGGCCATGTAATTGGAATTATGACTAATTATACTGTTTTTAGGTCAGATATAGAGCTTGTGGAATGAGGAAAATTCTCGAGTTAAAACCAATCAATGACATTCTCAGGGTAAGACTCGTTTAAAGTAATCTAATTCCAAAAAAAGAAACATTTTCCCAATCGTCTCAGATAATACTGACATCAACATTACCAGATAAAATTCTAAACCACACCATGACAAAGTACCAGAGAAGTGAGGTGTCGAGACAAACCCTGCTGATTTCTCCCCATCCCAGCCCGGGAGGCGCTCTGACAATCCAGAACATATCTCCACACCTTTGCCAAAAAGAATCGCAGGATTTCCATTTCTTCCGATATTTTCAATTTTACATCTAATCCTTTCTTGTGTAATGACGGCGTCATTAAACCCTGTAATTGTCTTATACTAATTCAGGGGTTATTGGATTTCAGGCGGATGTGCTATTAGAGGTAACTTGATGTAAACTCATTCAGCAGTGAAATGAGGAGCAGGCCTGGCGAGACAGCAGGAATACATCAAAGGGGCTTCAGTGTATTGTCCTCTCCACACGTCTTCAGTGGCACTTGGACTGCAGGTCGTACCATTTGTTACTCTATACTTTTAATAGGTGTGGATTAGATCACCGAATATGAGTAACTGAATACTGTTATTGGTGCCGGGGCTTGGCCTCCTTTGGTAAACCTCATTCAGACACATCTGCAGCTTTAAAAAAAAAAAAAAGAGAGAGAAACAAAGAAAACCCTCATATGTGGTAATCCATTCAGTGCAGGAATACAAGTGGAATGGTCAAGTTCAAGACCGGTCCCATTGTTTTTCTTCCACTGCTTTTATTAGCCTCAATTGCCATCGGAATGTATCTTCTCTGAGGCTAGCAGGCTTTTATCAAGCTCGCAGTTAGAGGTCACGGGAGCTGCACGATGGCTACTCAAAACAAGGAGGGTTCAATTAGGTTTTTACAGACTCTAGACAGGGCTTTTCGCCTGCTTCGTCTTCTGCATATTTTACACCTGAAGCCTGAAGCCTGAACCCTGAAATCTAATCAAAGGTCATTATACATTATACATAGCATACTAACAGTGTACTGGGCACCTGTGAGTAAAGGGGATTTATACCAATAAAATAAAATAAAAATCTATATTATATGAATATAGTTTAACCACCTATGTAATATGAATCTATATATCCTGCAGTTTTACCAGTTTTATGTCTTAATAGCATACGGTGGTATGCCTCTTTATCTAGTAAATTATAAAATAACTTCTTTATGTGTTTAAGTTCTTCATCCCAAGCAACCATTTTATTTTATGTAAAAAGCAAACTTCCATTTGTATTCATATGACAACGATGGCCAGTTAGAGGGTTTCCATTTTCAAAAGGCAATTTGAAAGACAATACTACATTAGAAACAGCATAAACACACAAAACTGAAACTTACTTACAGCCACAAAATCAGAGGACACATTGGAGCCAGTTTATTGTGGTCCAAATTCCAACGTCCTCAAACTTTATTACACCTTTTATTTTACAGCCAAGTGGAGTTGACCATAAAACCTTCACTCACGTAATTAATTAGACTCCCCCATATGTTTTTCAGTTAAATATTAATCGGGTTTAACAAGGCCCCATCCCAAACCGTAAGTCGAATTCTCCTTTTAGGTGAAATGTAAATAAATAGAGATCGGCAGAGCTGTGAACTTTGTCACTGGAGGTCTTGGGCACTGCTAGGACATACGTCATGCGATCAGCTGGAAGCATTTCGGATCAGAGTCCATTTCTTCACTCATAATGACAGAAGGAGCCTTCTAAATGAGAAAAGGAAGGGGGATTACTTGTTAAAAATGTATTTTTGTTAGTACACCAAAAGAACCAAAAATAATTTAGAAGTCTACTTTTTATTCTGTAAAGCGTTTGTGCTCTGTGGGACTAAGAGCATCACTACTGTTCCATAAAGAGGGAAGAACATATACATGCAAATCTTTGGGTATTAAATACCGGTAACCGTTATTTTGAAAGCCCTAATTTGCGAATGCATAAATACCGATATCATGAATTTATTTATTTATTTGACAAAAATTTGTTCACTGTATTTGAAAAAACACATAATGTCCCATGTGCATTCACAGGGTCGTTTAAGGAAGCTTTCGGGAGTTCCAGCTCAAACAGTGATTGGTTCAAGTATAAAGCACAAGGAGCAAGGTAAAGTCTCTGTTAATGGACATATAGCAATTACTGAAGATTAACTAAGCATGGACTCAATGAGGATGTACTTTGTTAGCCAATTAAACGGCTGAAATATTACTGACTAAGGAACTCGCCACAGGAAAAAAATTTAAGGAATCCTTAAATTAAATCAAAGATCTACACGTAAACCAGGTTGAAGAGATTCAAATAATTAAAAGATGCAATACTTTTCTGCATGTTACATTCTTGTTGAGAATCAGTTTTAACAAAAAAGAACCCACAGCCTCAACAGACCCAAATGTAAAAGTCCTCTGGGTGTTATATGGGACAAAGTATAATAAACAGAAATAAAGTCATATTTGTGGATCAGTGATATTTTTTAACAGCCGAGGAAATACGTTGTTCTCATGCTTCGATGTATGCTAATATTCGACGACAGGCAGAAAAGCGGTCCTTTGTAAAGTATAAAGTAGTAGGATAACACTGAGAAGTGCTACGTTGTGCTGCAAACAGGGACACGCAGGTGCGCTCAGGTGCTTTCTACTATCAGTCGGCACAAATGATCACACTGACGCTCGATGGGCGTGTACACCTACATCTGACATTTGTACACTAAAGGCCTATCCTACCAGAGCTAAGCACTGGGGCAAAGAAATGAGAAGAATTTAGAAGTAGTTACGTGTTGATTGTAACCCTATGTTTATACTATATTTACACAGCGTGGAATTGGTCAACAACTCTTTTCAGCGCCTCACTGATATATTATGTTATTATTATTATTATTATTATTATTATTATTATTATTATTATTATTATTATTATTATTATATTATGATTGACAATTTGGTTGTCCACACAGTTCCCATTTGAAGGTGCGGGAATAACTAATGCACCAAACGTAAAGACCAAGCATAGTTTAGAAGAGAAAAGGTTATATGTTTATACGTTGTTCATGCAAATAAAAGTAAGAAACAGCAATTCTCTTGGGTCTATATGGCACATGTTGCAAAACTTTTGTATAAAATTGATTTTAGTTTTTAGTAGCACAGTCATTTTTACATATTTCTGTCCTAAAGCCAATAAAGGTCTGACGCAGGGAGGCCTAAGTGCATTGAAAGAACGGACAAACAGATGAAATGTGATACAAACTATGGTCTGGAGTATTCACCTAGGGCGGACTTATTCTAGTGATACCGATGAATAAAATACTTCAGAGCTTAAATACAGAATTTTGACCAACCCAAAGTTCTGTATTAATTTGAGTATAAATATATCATCTAGCATCTTCCAGCATCTAAACGGGGAGTTCAGGGAACAACACGTAAGGGATTTAAGCTGTATCAGACCAACACGTCCAGCTCCTTTTCTACAACCTTTTACGACAGGTCATTAGGGTACAATACCATTACACTGTAGAAACCAATGGTGCACACACACATTACGATCATGGTTGAGCGTAAATCGTTACCATTATCCCATGTTGTTTCCTAGTGTAGAGCTGTTCGTTTCGCTAACGGCAAAACAGTATCAGTTAAACAAAACACGTCTGAAATCAAGCTTGTATATCTGTAGTACAAACATATGACTAAATATCAAGATTGAACTCTCAGTTCCATAGCTGACAGCATTCATGTGTCAGAGTCCAAGGTAAAGGATCCTGACTGACGTTCCTGACTGAAGTGATGTTGGCAGCCAAATCAAGGAATTTTAACAACCTTGCCACAGTTTCCTTTTCCTTCGTTTACGATTTTGAAGCAGCAGTATATGGAGAAATGACTTCATAGTCAGTTTCAGTTAATGAGTAACCGAGTGCTTCAACATACCAAGAAGCTGACATAAACACTTCAGATTCAATCTTTCTGTTCATAATATCAAACAACTGTCATGCACAATACCGAAAAAAACATTGCTGACAACTTTGTATATGCCCAACATTAGACAAAATGGTAATTGATATTATGGTAATCAAAAATGGTAATTTGTATTATGGTAATTAAAAATGGTAATTGATATTAAACAGCCCTGGTTGAGTTGCAATACTGGTGCAATACTACAAAACGTTATCTACAATCAGATTGGAACATAAACTCCAATCCAAAAAATAAAATAAAAACATAAATTTCAAATAAGTGGGTAAAAGGATTTTTTCTAATGGAAAAATTGCAAAATGAAAGAAATATTGAAAGACCACATTTGTTTCATTATCAAGATTATTCCCCTGTGGTTGGAGTCACGTTGGTTTGCATCAGATTAATGGTTTGAGACACTGCTGTGATAATTACGCAGGAAAGCGCTATGAATTATCAAATTTTACACAGATGGCAAGAACAGTTTCCGTCTTTATGAGAAAAAGCATGATTTAACATAGCACCATTCAGCAGGAGTCCAGAGTCATTAGGACCAGGTATCATTAAGTGTGCTGCAGCACATCTAACAGGTTCATGGCGCAGTAAATAATACGTGAAGTCTGTGTGTCATCATCTGTGGATAAAGTCAAATGCCTTGTCCTGACCTGCAAACCCCTTGTGCGCCATTGCAATCATGGTGGATCACATGACACGGGAGTGGTGAACAATGTAACGGATTCCCACAAAGTTGATTGATTCTGCTTTTTTTTTCTTCTTTTTTTTCCTCGGTGGGAACACTGGGCACCCTGTCTAAAGCAAGCTGAAGAAGAATCCACTTACCTTTTTGTCTCAGGGCTGCGGAATAACTATCACAAACAATACCCTTGTCAATACGAACATTGTGTGACTTTTAAACAAGATGCGATTAACATCTTATTGGCTTTGGGTAGCTATGAGCATATAGAGAAGAAGGTTCAGAGTGTGGTGCCACTTATCATCAACTCTTTCTGATCTTATTACTTTTTTTATTAGCTGTGTTTCCTCTGGAGAAATGGCTTTGCTGAACCGATGAAGGATAAGTGAATCTGTGTTGTTGTTTTTCCCAGGACAAAGGGGGGCAGCCAATACCAAATAAACCGCGGATGAGCACATGAACAAGCCTGTCGGTATTCATTAACGCACATCAATGGATTCATCAGGGTCCTCCGCGCTCACAGAATGACACTATCCCCGTCTTCATGGTGTCATCATAATGGTTTCCACGCTGCTCTTCAGCAGATCCACCTCCTCGAAATCCAAAACCGGGGAGAAAGACCAACACATAACAAAGGAGGGCCAGACAGAGGAGGGAGAGGCAGGGGAGATTATATTTTCATTCCGGGAGATGGGTTCATTCCCTGGGTCGTTTTCGTTTTGGAATGTAGGCAGAAATACTGCCAAGTGAAACGCAGCAATCTTGGAAAAAGGTCATTACCCTGTGACCAACAGAGTCACAGCCCCCTGGCCTTTGGGTTGATCTGCAACCAATCAGTTAAGATGCAGCTTGGCCACCGGACAAAAGCCTTCTCAAATAACATTGAGGTTGACAGTGAAAGAGGTCTGCCACAGTGGTGTTCCACGCAAAGTCACATTCTGGCCCACTGGAAGCAGAAAAGGAGATGTTGGATTTACCAGATTACTCCACATCCTTACTGGTTAAGGGTCAGGCAGTGCTTTATAATTGGCTGAAGCTAGACAGGTCCTTTCTCTCGTTTATTATGTTTAATTTGTATTGATATATCCAAGAACAAACTGTACTGAAGCTAAACAACTCTAACCTTTCCTGGTTCTTCGATTCCCTCTAGAAAACGCAATCTGTTCTTTGCTCTGTGACAAATTCTGTTCGTAAAAACGCGCTATAACAAATAGAATTTGATTGATTGGTTGATTGATAGTCGGGCTTTGATGCAGTGGGTAGACCGGAGTTTACAGATAGACAGGAGTTTCACCTCCTTAAGCCTTACAGTAAAACGCCAGACATAAAAATAAAATAAAAACGGCAGACGCGTATCAAACATAAATCGGCATTTCCCCAGCCTTTCGCTCAGCTCCCCTTTGCAAAACACGCACAAAGCCGCCACATTGACTTCCAAGAAATGAGACGCTTGCCATGTGTTTTTCAGTCACATCCATGGCATTTATAAACAGCCGCTCCAAGTTCGTTAGCATCCAGCATTATAACCCACTGTTGGGCAGTCATCCCTTTTTAATATCATAATGCTCAGCCAAAAGCAAAGTATGGTGCTAGGTTGTTTTAATCTAAACAATCGTCCCTTAATGGAGAAACCGAGACAGATGGCATTACACTGTTCAGCCAAAGCCCTCTCTAGGATTAGCCTCTAAAGCTAATTGCAGAATTCTGTAATCAGAATTAAAAGGCTCTCGTCAGCAAAGCCTCTGTGATGGGTGCCTCTACGTGGCAGCGTAGCATGAGGGATATTCAGGGATCACATTCCCGAAAATCAAAATTCACAAAGCAGGAAACAAATTAAAAATCAGGTGTGCAGTCCCAAGTACAATAAGAGATCACGGCGCTGGGAGTTTTTAATAATGATGCAAAACCAGATAAATGCTGAAACGTGTGGTGACAGAGATGAACTGACGGTGTAGTTTTATTGGCAGGGCGGTAAAGGGTATCTTGTGCGTTTTCTCAGTGTGAAAGTCGAGCACTTGTAAAGTAATTTAATGTCTGCAGTAAAAAGCCAGGCATGTTTTATGCGAGGGTAAAGGTTAGTCTTGCGTGCTGTGTGCTGAGAGTGGAGAGCGGTTGTGGTGATGGGTGATGTGAACAAAATAAACAAATGATCCAAGTTTCACAGCCAATCGTGTACGGGAGATAATTGCATCGTAAAGGAGACCTGTGTGGAGGAGCTGTATCCTCTCCAGGACACACTAACCCAGCACTAGAGACCTGCGGGGAACATTTAACCCAAACGGTTCAGACCTGATTTCTGCCAGCAGTGGTCACATATTGTTACAGCATCATTTCACCTGTGTATAATTTGCAAGGATTTCAAGTGTTATTTTAAAGGTTTATGCCCAATTATTTTCATCATCAGCAGCAGCAGCAGGTAACAGGCTGGCACAGTGGTTAAGGAAATTAGTGGAGACCAGACATTCGCAGGTTTAAGTAACCCGGCACCCCGACAGGCCCCGCCAAACCTCTCTGATGATTTCAGCAGAGCTCGGGGTGTGTGATCACTGATTGGGGCAGAGTAACCTTTGGTCTCACGCACTGATTCAGAGCGACCTCGGCGAGTGAGTGGGCGTCAGCACTGGCAGCCTCGCCGAACAGAGGAGAAAAGACAGAGCATCCAGAACTTGCGTTGTGTGAGATGGCCCACCTACAAACAGCCGCCCCCCAGTAACACGGAAGAAAAATATGCTTTCAATCAATGCAGAATGGAAAGAGAAAGATTCTGTAAGTTGAAATTCTGAGCGTAGAATATTTTTGATTTTAGTCATCGTCGCAAATGTTCTATTTGTGGGGGGGGGAAAAACACCGTCAGAATTTAAAAAGTTGGTCCTGTCAGATTCACCCGGGCACTGCTATAATTGTGCATATTTTAATTGAATAAAATAATGAAGTTGGAAGTATTTACCCAAGGAGTTAAAGGTTTCCGTGTTATCAAAGCAATTAGCCATGCCACAGACAGAAAGCCCATGTGATAAGGACGATCTTTGAACTGACAACCAGCAAGCAATTACCCAGCATAGATAGACCAATACACAGAAGAACTGTAGAACACAAATAGAATCCTAAAATCAACAGGTATAGAAACAATTTTGGGTAAAATAGAAAGAATAATGAAAGACTTGTGCCTGATAATGATCTGTTTAATATAGATTTTCTCATGTAAAAAGCCAAAAAGTATTTTTCAGTTAACCCTTTAATGCATTTTGATAGCTTAAATAGGCGATTACGTGTCAGCGATCAGGAAGACATTACCGTTGGTTAGCAGCAGCTGAAACTACTAGCATGCCAATTAAACCAAACGTCATCGAGATCATGCAACTCAAGGAAATATATTAATGTGTGACACAACTCTAATATTGGGAATGGGAAGGACACACACCTTGTTTAATCTACAAATCTGTGAGTAATGCCAGAACAAGCCTGAACAGTACTGTTCAGGGTAAATAAAGGCCTCTCAGTCAGCAGATTTGGAAAGCTATTGTATAGGCCCGGTTCAAAGCGGTTTCAATTTGAAACGGACTTTCATGAGCCGTGTATTTTCCTTCAGTGCGTAGCAGTGACCCAACAACCCCGTGTTACATGGGCGTTATGTTACAATACATCCGTAACAAACCGGTGGGAGGAACAAAGTGCTCAGACGGAGAATTCCCAGGCCTTGTACCTGAGGAGACTCAGAAGGGAAAACTCCCTCCCTGGGATGATTTACATCATGAGAAAGATTCCCCCTCTTCCCCAAGGCAATCCTGCGTCTAATTGGGAAGTGCCACTTTAATTAGGTCCGTTCCCATTGAATGAGACAGAGACTATTTGCACTGGTGACGTCAGAAAGGGTATTGGTGTAGGCCTAGAGAGAAATATTCAGATCTGTGCAGTTTCTACGACCTCGGTTGTTCCCCTCTTTTGCGCTGCATCTCGACACGACTGCCATTTCGCTAATTTTGTGAGAGATCATTGCTCTCCTGGCCTCTATCACATGAGAAAGCCTTCAAAACATTAGTTAAAAGTCTCGGGAGGAGTTTGACAGATTTCGAGATTTATTCCATGTGTCTGCTTTGCATCTCCAATACGCAGGCGCTTAAACAGACATGACTGAAACCATGTGTTCCCCTTCACCACAAAAGCAAATCGAGTTTGTGAAGACTAGAGCATACGGCCGATATTCTTCAAATGCTTTGTAAAAACTATGGCGCGCGCACAAAGAGCCCAGCTTCCCCAGGGGAGGGAAACATGTTTCTCATCGCACTCCATTTTTTTGTTTTCAGTCCTCTCAAACGCTGATGCTAACTGGAAATGACGGTGTGCATCACAGTGGTAGGTGTCACATGCTAAACGAGAGATTTTGTTATTTCAGAATCCCACAGAAAAATAAAATAACAACGCCCATTTTCGTGGCCGGATTACAGAAGCTGTCCCGGGTGCCTCTGACTTCAGCCAGCGGGGTCCTGACTGCCCCATCGTGATTTTTTCACTGTAATAAAAATAACGATGAGCTGTTCAATGCCGGGAATCAACCCTAACCCTAACCCCAGGAAACTGGGCGCCCACTCGGTGTAACCGTTCTCCGGCAGATCTGAGTCAGCTTTGTTCCTGGCCAGATCAAGTCCTTTCCAGTGTGACTTTCATGTTCATGTTTAATTAGCCTCTCAAAGATTAGAAAGCTTGGTCTGCGAACAATCGCAAACAATTCTAAATTGTTATCTTGGTTTTTTCTTTCCTTAAATTCAGTATAATTTCAGTTCGTTAAGGCTTACAGAACTGGGAGTTGTTTTATCTGCATTGGTTCATTTATCCCGCTGTCCTTGGGACGTGTGTATTTTTTGGGATGAGAGGGCCCCATAATATGTTCATCCGGCCATGCCCGTGTCCTGGTGACAGCCGTAACCCCTAAAGAAACTCACATGTAATGACGTCTTGTTTAGAAATCAAGGCATACTTCTTGCGTTTAGATGTATTTTGCGTTTCAATGCTGCCTCCCAGAAGTCATGTTGACGGTACCATGACTCATTGTAAAGTTGACTCCCTAACTCGAGATATTGTGATGAACGGTTGTGTTGTGCTTTTTTGACCCGGGAAACAGTCACTCAGTCATGTTGCTAAAGGGTCTCCTCTCCGGAGGAGGTCAGGACGCACTGCTAAAAACCATTGTAAATTCGTTCCACTCTGTTCTCGTTTCAGTATGCTTACCGTTCCGAAACCAACGGGTCTCCTCCATAGTATTTTAAAACATGTCTTCATTTCCACCAGACACATTTCTGATTAATAGCAATAACCAAGCTTATCCAATACAGCCTTCTCAACCACTAGGACCATCTCAAATATTTAAGTGGTAGAGATTTACGGCACATTTATTCTCCTGCATAATTCATCTTTTTTAAATTCAGAATTCCAAACCCGCTCTACAAAAGTGTTGCCGCAGCATTTGGTTTTAATTAAAAAATGTAGCCTCCGTCTTCCCAGCGCTGACGAGAAAACAAAGGAGTTATTCTGTGAAAAACCGATTCAATCCTCACAGGAATGCCACGGTAGGGAGATCATCCCCATAGACAGGCATGATCTTTTTAAGTTTCACATTGACTTCTAAGTCCTCAACAATAAGAAGATAGAATCTACTGATGATGGGTGGCATATTGCTTTCGTGGTGGTGCTGTCTGGGCCGACGAAACGCACTGCCCCCTCCAGCACCCACCCACCCACACACCCACACGCCCACACACGCACACGCGCACACACCCACACGCGCACACACTCACACACCCGCACACGCACACACCCACGCACACCCGCACACGCACACGCACACGCCCACACGCCCACACGCCCACACGCCCACACGCCCACCCACACACGCACACACGCACACAC
>JAOYSI010057521.1:8136-24489 GCA_025775065.1 Hiodon alosoides
GCTGAGGGTTGTGGATCAGTATGAAGCTGAGGGTTGTGGATCAGTATGAAGCTGAGGGTTGTGGATCAGTATGTGGCATTGAATCCATCCTGATTCCCAAAAACTCTGTACGAACATCATCCCTGAAGATAGCCATCAGAAGATTAAGGAAGCTTTCAACTTGAACTTTCAGCTCATTGAGCTCAGTTTCATTGTGTCAGTGTTTAGACTCATTATGCAGGAAGGAGATGGAGGGATCCACAGAGGATGAAAGGGGTTAATAAAGCACACGTGATTCTGCTATTGACTCTGAGGGTTTCACCAGCTTTGCTTGGTGCACTTTGTTTATTGGCTGGACCAATTCCCCAGACGGCTTTGTAGCTGAGTCAAGCAATTCCGTAGCAAGGTGCTCTGTGATTAGAAACTCGATAACAAGGCAATATCTTAAATGTTGTTATTAGATTAGACCTCCATATGATGCATTTGCATGGGTCAAATGTTCTTAATCAGCTGGAAGCTCTTAGCGGTTCTGGGTAAAAACAGGCATCCCAGCTTCAGTGAAATTGGCCAGAGCTCACCCTTGACCAGGTAAATTTGGCAACGGAGGCATACCGCATTGGCACCGAGTGCAGGGCAATGCGGTTGTCAAAGTGCAGTCCCTGACACACAGCTCAGGTTGAGAGTTAGGTCAGGTAAGGTAGATAGTTACAGATGCCCACTAAAACTCAAACCAGTCTCACCTTTAGAAAGTGGTGTTATTTGTTATGCCTAATTGTGCCAGTAGCGACATTAATTGGCCAAACGTAGGAGTGCATTCAAACAGCAGTGACACTAAATTAGTGACACAAAAAGTGCAATATGTGACCCTTGCACGTTTCTGCAAAAAGTGGCTGAATCTCATACGCTGCCTGTTTTTAGGGGCCCAACACAGTTAGACGTTAAAAAAAACCGTCACATTTTAAAAACATTCTTACACGCGAGCACACTATGCTTCTTCCTTTGGAACAAACTATCATATCCGTTGTTGTGTAAGATGTGGTTCAAATCTCCTACATCTGTTATGTTTTTTGTTAGAAAGCCAAGTTTCAGTTAGCTTGCAATTATTTCAACAATGTTGGCTTCCAGGCCTTTGCAATGATAACGAGCGAGTCTAGTACTGTAAAACGCGTGAACAGATTTTGCATGTCTGCCGAACACCATGAGTCTGATTGTGGAGCAGAACCCATTCTCCGTGGACCCTCCCACACAGTCGGCTCTCTCTCGCTCGCTCTCTGAAAAGGTCAGGAAGGGATGAGCAGTTTGGGGGGGGGGGGGGTTACTGAAGACTGTTTATACAGATTATAATTCTCCGGGCATCGGCTGAGCATCTTTTCTTGCCACAGATGTTTTCCTTCTAGCCTGAGAGGTGTTTTTCAGTGGCACAGAGCCACTGCTGGGTGGAGGGCACATTACTGTGCATCTGAGGCGGGCCTCGGTCTGCCGTCACCCTGCTTTGGAGTGCGCCCAGCTGCAGTTCGGGGATTGAGAGGTGGCTCACTGGCTGCAGCTGAATGGTTCGTACAGCAGGTGGCCTGGCCTTGTAATTAGGGAGGAAACGCCAGCGTGGTGGCAGGGCCTTTTTGGATGCAGTCAAATGAAAAGAGGCTGGAAATAAAGTTGTGCCAGTCGGGCCAAAGCCTCTCGCAATTAAGCCTTAATTGCGACACATCCTGCAGCATCCTCACGTGAACTTACTTGGACTTCCTAAAAGCTGCTGTAATTCAACAGAGACCCCAGCAGTGAGCTCTGAAACTATCAATACTGATATTGGGTATCTTTTAGTCTATTGGGAATCTATTGGGAATGGAATGACCTCAGAAAGCAATCGACGGTAAATCAACTAAAAAAAAAAAAACTTTGATAACCAGTGGCCTAAATCTCAAGTTATTGATTCCACTCAATGTGCACCAAAAAACAAAAATAAAAATAAAAACAATCCAAGCAATATAAACAGCCTGTTATTGACCACAACTGGGAGGAAGAATAATAATTGTGATCACTAATGCCCGTCATATTGATCCCCGTCTATTTAATTAACCAACAGCATGGCGGGATCCATGTCAGGACGAACGTAAGAATGAAGTGCTGAGCACGCTAGCAGCTAATCGCAGGACCAACGGGGCTCTCACTTACATGGCACTTCATCAACGCTGCAAACCTCCACAGTGGATAGTGAACTGGTGCACGTTCAGCAGTATTTCATAAACTTGACTCCCTACGAAACAAACAAATAGATGCTAAATGTGCAATCACAATCCTTCTGATAACGGGTGGAGAGACAGAAAAGACTGTGAATCTCAATCCTTCAGAAAACGGGTGGAGAGATAGAAAAGACTGTGAATCTCAATCCTTCACAATACGGGTGGAGAGACAGAAAAGACTGTGAATCTCAATCCAAAAGTGAAACCAGCCAGAAATATACACATTTGCCTAGCAGTGGCCAACTGTTTTTTTAAGATCACACAAACCACAAAAATCCTTTTTTATAATATCAGCATTGAAGCAGATTTCCTCCCAAGGCCAGGAAGCAAGGGTTTTACAACAGCATCTGGTATTGGAACCTGATGTGCAAGATGAGGGGGTAATGTGGTTAACAAACTCCCCCTGGCATATTCCCTCTACCTCCGTCAGGCCTCAGACAACCGGTCCTCCTTGGAATTCACTGCCTACATGATCCAAGAGACAAAATCCTACTCCCCCTGACCTCTGCTCTTTTCAGAAGCCAGCACTCTGCTCTGGTCGCCAAAGCGTACAGGGAGCTGAGGTTCCCAGGGCCACGTCAGTTATCCAGCTCTGACCCACATCAACCAGAAGACTGATCCACTTATGGTTTCCTAAATTCAGCCAAATCATGTGTCAAGTGAACCGAGCCAAAGCGCCTTATTGAGAATCTCGCCACACAGTAGCATAGAGGATGAACTTTCAAACGCCGCCAATCACGTCTTTTATCCAGCAAAGACACACACACACACACACACACACACACACACGCATACACAGACAAACACACACACACACACACACACACAAACACTCACACAAACTGTAGTGTTACCTATAAAAAGAGCAAATTGACTAAAAGCAAATAATCCCTCTGAAGCCAAATGGAAGTACAAAGAAGAAAGTAATTTAGTTGATTATAGGTTGTCAGCCCAAATGATTGGAATATAAAAAATTGTACTTAAAAACAGATTTTTAAGTCACATTTACTCAAAAAAAGTTCACCTGCAAGCACAGGTAACACAAAGAACACAGGTAACACAAAGAACACAAAGAACACAGGTAACACAAAGAACACAGGTAACACAAAGAACACAGGTAACACAAAGAACACAAAGAACACAGGTAACACAAAGAACACAGGTAACACAGGTAACACAAAGAACACAGGTAACACAAAGAACACAGGTAACACAAAGAACACAAAGAACACAAAGAACAATCAACACATGCATGTTGATAAGGGGATTAAACTAAAAATAGGCCCGCGTAGATCCATCTCTCGGATTAAGAAACAAGATTAATCTCAATAAAAAAGGGGGTTCCTAAGTATTGCTTGATCAAGCGCGTGGTAATCCATCCATCTCGATATTGCTGACCACAACATAGCCTTTAACCTAGCGCTTTATCCTGACGGCTGTATCCCAAAACAGATGGGGACATCAGATTTATTTGCGCTTTCGTGTGCAGCCCAGTTGATTTAAACACGCCTGCTGTATTCGGCTAAAGGAACACCCCAGATGCCAAGAAGACGGGACCTTAATAAGCAAACTGAAACTAAAAGAGCAGAGAATCTCTCTGAATCAGAATGGAAGTGGAAGGAAGTAAGCGTTGCCTGTTCGTTGTAGGTTTGTCGGCCCAAACAAAGCCAAACGGTGAATTGTTGAAAATGACAAGAAGAAATAATTCTCAACAGAGCTTTGTGCAGAGGTCAAGGCAAACAGAAAAGGAATTAGAGTGGAATTAAACTTGATAGCAAGGCTCTCGTCCCCCCCCCCCCAGCTGTTCCACCTCCCAACCGGTTCACAGACAGTGAGTCATGTGACAGTGAGTTATGACCCAGCCCCCTTAAAACCACTCCCTAGCTCCCTGGCTAGTAGAGAAAGCATGTCTGTATGGGGTGTGAGTGAGATATGTGTCCGTCATAACAAGTGGACTGCTTACATAACGAGGGCCTTCTCGGCTTTGTGCCTCGACATACATCAGGATACGGTGTTAAATAAACCTCCTCGATAATAATACTAACCTGTAACAATACGGGTCCTGACCCTGCCGCCACGACCAGAGCACCCAGCAGGATTAAAACAGAAAAATGACGACACTGATCGGAAAAGCCCAGCAAGCGCCCTTCCCGAGGGACAAACCGTTTCCTCCAAACTGTATACAAGCCATGCCTGTCTGAGCTTGGAACGACGCATGGCTATAAAAGGAAACGCCGTGTTCAGAGAGCGGCCCATGCCGGAGAATGTGCTGAGTTTACACGCTCCCGCAGCGCTGGACTAGGAGTGAGAGCGATCCACAGGATTCGCAGGACCTCTGCTTTACACATTAAGATAACGTCGCCGCTACATACAAAGAAGCATTACTCCATTTTTATACAGTTTAAATTAGGCAAAGGAAAATCTGATCACCAGGCTTGAATAATTTTGCTATGAACCCCGATAAAGACATTGGTGTCAGATAATAGGACGTGGCAGCTGCGGGACGTCTTTTAATGTTTCCCTTCCAAAGCCAAAGTTTTGGCACTCTGGGAATCTCCAACTCAGAAGATATATTTATCTTCACATCTGTCACGTATTTATGGTCATTGCGTATTGCCTAAGCTATTGGATAACAACGTAGTGACCACAGACCTGTGTGAAACACAAGCTGTGAGTGCAGACAGCAGAACAAAAACGGAAGCTCTGAAATGATAATAAAAACTCTCTTCGAATTCTAAAACTAACACTGCAAATACAAATGTGTACCTACAGTGTTGTCACAGTTTTATACACGTCATAATAAAGTTTCATTTTAGAAGGTTCCAGCAATGTGTGTGGTAAAAACGGAAATGACAGGGGACAGAGGCAGCTGCCCTATTTGATAAAGGTACTCCCTCTCATGTGGGAGTTGTCGAATGGTTTAAAAATATTAATAATGGAGACGGTGAATCTGGTAAGACCCAGAATAGAGCCTTGTGGGACTCCTTAAGTGAAAGGAACACAAAACTGTCAGATCTTAAAAACTGAATTAGGCTTTGTAAATAATTGCCATCAGCTAAATCAAAATTCTATCTGACACATTGGCAAAGAGTTTGTCTCCCGTGATCAATACCAGTCACTTTTGTTAAAATAGCAAACTTCTTGCCTTGAAAAAACAAAATACAAACTTTTTTCATGAGGCATGTAGGTCTGTACGTCATCTATTTTCGCAAACTCAAGCCCCCTCAGAAACCCTTTCGGAATGCGTGCCCTGGGTCTCCTGGGGGGGGACGGAATTAGATGCGAAGGGACACGGAATGCTGGGAACCAAAGTGCTCTTCATAGGTCCAAATGTTTGTTTGCTTTGGATCCAAAAAACTTCCTACACGTAGACACAGGGAAACAATATAAACATTCCTGTTTATCCATGGAATTTCTTTGGCCTTCCTTTAGCGTTTACGGCTGTGTTACCCAGAAAAATGTCTGTGTTAAGGCAGTGGCGTAAACGCAACAGGGCAGCTGAAACCTGCTTAATCCAATTT
This sequence comes from Hiodon alosoides, assembly GCA_025775065.1. Taxonomy (NCBI): domain Eukaryota; kingdom Metazoa; phylum Chordata; class Actinopteri; order Hiodontiformes; family Hiodontidae; genus Hiodon; species Hiodon alosoides. The sequence continues at coordinate 13,877 of JAOYSI010057521.1, forward strand.
GTGGGACATCCGGAAGCACGTGCACCTCCTCCGCATATTGCCAAAAATATGTGTAAGCAGGGCTAAACAAAAGGTCCATGTGGTCGCATAGGTCCATGTGGCAACCGTACCTCTGACTGGATTAACTCTTATCGGACTGGACTCCAGTTCTGACCCCTGTCCGGTTTTAATTGTGTGTTTTTGTCAAGCTGTCTGTTACACATGGACATTTAGGTCACTCAGCTCCACCTCTTGCCCGTTTGGCTGCTTTATATATACATACCTGCTTTACTCAGTGATCACATCTTCAAGACCTCAATCCTTGAGGTCACAAGACTGTGATGTTATTCTTTTGTTTGTCATAGTCAAGTGATGATCCCAAATCTCGTCTCCTTTTTGTGGGCGTGACTGAAGAGGATAGTCTACATCATCACCATCACCATCACTATCATCATCATCATCATCATCATCATCATCATCATCATCATCATCATCACCATCACCATCACTATCAGCATCACCGTCATCATCACCATCACTATCATCATCACCATCACCATCATCATCATCACCAGCATCACCATCACCATCATCATCTCCATCACTATCATCATCATCATCACCATCACTATCATCATCACCATCACTATCACCATTACTATCATCATCACCATCACTATCATCATCACCATCACTATCATCATCACCATCACTATCATCATTACTATCATCATCACTATCATCATCATCACCATCACTATCAGCATCACCGTCATCATCACCATCACTATCATCACCATTATCATCATCATCACTATCATCATCATCATCATCACCATCACCATCCCACCATATGTTGACGACAGCGGGAATTAATGCCTGCAGCTGGCTCAGATTTCTGCCATCTGAGGAGGAACCAGCCATCCTGACACTTTAAAAGGGAGCGTTCGTTGTTTTAATGAACATTCTGTTGATTTTTTTTGTTCCATTACAATTTTTGGAAAGATGAATATGTGTGAAAGATGAATACCGCGCTTCTTGATGTCACATATTAGGACCTGCCAACTACTGTGTATTTAGTAAGGCCTTGGGTGTAAATGTAAATTTATCTGCCAGAAAACTGCAAAGTTGTTGTCAGAACAATATAAAAGTTAAATGTTGCTGCAGGGAAATAGTTGTGTCCAGGAGCAGTCAGACGGGTCTCACTGAAACAGCTCAGTGTATGAACACATTTCCTCCAACATGATGACTGGTGGCTGCAGTAGGTCTGGTTTCACGGACAGAAAGAGAAAAACGCTTGATGGGAGGGCACATGCGTGACATATGTGATACCTTATTCCATCGGATCCATCACTTCTATTCAATTTAATCAATCAAGAAATAAACATAAAAATGCCCATAAACCAATCAGGACTGATATTTTTAAAGCTGGAAAGCTATTCTGCACTTCTGGGGGAGTGACTGATACCTGCCTGTAATGTTTGGTGTTTGCTTTACCATTACAGTACCCTGGTCTCGTTCCACGCCGACAGAAGGCCCTGCTCTGTGGGTATGCTGACAACTCACAATGGTAAAAAAAAAATCCCTTTACCTCACAGCAGGGACACCAGCGGAAACATGAAGCACATCATTCAGATATTCTCGTACAGGTATAAAAAGGTATAACTGTGTCACATTACAGCGCCGCTTTAACAATTATTTACCTGTTTATACTAAGACTGAAAAATGCCAGTTTTAGCCGTCTTCAAATGCAATCATTGATTGTGAAATGCAAATGTAGGAGTCCCTTAACGAACGGTTAGATTTGTTTCATTAAGCTGAGAAGGGCTGCAGGATTTAGCCCACTGGGTTTGTACATGCCTAAGATGGGAGTAAGATGCATTGCTGACTTCAACGCTGCCAAAGGGCCAGATTCTCATTTCAGGACTTCATATAAACATTATTATACTGATCAATGAATATGCCGCAGTGAACCAAAACCCACACGAGGTGACACAAGTGAACGCTTTCCGAGAACACGGTCCGACAAGGGGACAGACACAACCTGAACATTAGCAAACGACAGCAGAGGCGAATGCTTTTAATCTTAATGTGCTTTGGGGAGAGCCTTTACTGTCACCCCTTCTTAAGAGTTTATCAAGGTAGTTTCACAATCGGAAGTGAATTTCACCACATGACCAGGAACCAGGTCTGCATGGCAACTTGATTCTACACAAAATTGATGTCATATTCCAGTAGCAACAATGCCAACAATCAAATAATATGTATAATAAAAATATAATAGTTATAGTACAATATAATAATAATAATAACAACATACAAATAAAGGAACAACATCTCAGGCAACGGTTTAAGATCCGGTACATTAACTGCAACAAACATCATTACGTTGCATGAATAACACTTATTTATCGCCCAGAAACAACTTCACAGAAAGTTTTTGCAACCCTATCTTTTTTCGTCGATATTTTGGAATACATTAGCGACGTTTAAACAATCTCCTCCATTCATGCGGCCGAACGCACATGACGTGCACACAGTGTGGGGCTTAAGCTGATCAGCTAAACACATGCCCCACTCAATGCCACATTGTTCTCTGACTTCTCTCCCTGCTTGTTTTCCCCGGCTCGCTCTGTGGCTTATCTCAGGAGCACAGTACCACACCGCTTCTGCAGTGCTACTGTGGCCGGCCAATCTTTCATCAAAGGCAGTCGTTTTCCTGCACGGCCAGAACAATGCAGTTGCTCCCTCCATCAAAGCAGTTGTGTCTTTAGAGGTTGCAGAGTCATTAGCTGAAGGGGACGTGCGATTCTGAATCGGAAAGTAAATGGTGGCAGAGGCAGAGAGATGAACTGTCGTCGATGCAGGGAAAGAAAAATCGTTTGATCCCCGGTGACGCAGTTATCGCAATATCTTATAACCGTAGGGTTGGTTCATTCATTAGTCAAAATGGGGCTGGTTTCTAGTGGCGACTCTAAGCTAAGGGAAACTTCCAATCAACACATTCAACCTAGTGAATGTTCAGATGCTTGACAAAACCCCTATAATGGGGAAGATTATCAGAGGCTCGTGGCTTCTCCTATGATATCCAGCAACATCCTTCGGCCAATGTCTGTGGGCACAGTTTCACAGTACTTTTAATCAAAGGTTGTTATGCACCAGCAAATTACATTCGGCTTTCTATAGAATTAGAAAAAGAATGTGCACTGACAAGCACTGGCAGCAAAATCTGCTAAAATAACAGCTCTTTCATAATTGGCTCAAAGACGAGACACTGCAGAGAAATGCCTACCGGTAATTCACTCTGTTGCCTTTAAAACAGCGAGGGAAAAAGAAAACGGTTCTGACAGAGATTAAATCAAGACAGAGAAAATAGGACGGAAATGCCAATAATAATTATAAAAATGATAATAGTAATAATACAAATGGTAACTGAAACGTATTTATGACTGGGTGGTTTGCAAATTCATGCCGGCGCTATAGAGAATGAACATTGGAGGCAAGCCACAGTTTGGATAGCAAGCCTCGCCCCGTGCGCTGTACTGCACCCATTAGTAAATACAGCTGCTGTTTGCTAACCCTGACGCCAGGGCTAAACCTCTGGGTGAACCAGTAGTCTCAATGGATAAAGACCTGGATTCACATTTAAACGGCTTCATGTCCATTAGTCAAGCTTGGACACCTCGGCCACCGGCCCTTCTGGCCTTTACTGCGCTACAAGTACAAGTACAAGTACAAGTACACTCACTCAGCAGATTAAACTGCACACACTGGACATCACATATTCAAAGTACAAACCTATTCCAAACATCAATGTGTGGAAACCATTGTGTATAATTAACTCCACCTTGGATTGTGACATCACGATTATTATGGCCTTGACCCATCAGCCAGACAGATTTCAAAATGAGAATAAACTCTGGCCCCAATAAAGTCTTATCAATTCCCTCTTAGTCACAAGATCACATATATTCAATTCATGTACTGTCAAAGCACTGCAAAATACGATGCATATGTTTGTTTTTTTACTCAGCACGGGAAGCTTTACTTTGACAACATAGTGGTTTTTGTGATGAAGCAATACACAGTGATATTGCAATTAGCAAACAACGAGAGGTTTCCAAACCGGCGACTCCAACTCCGATCACACGAGACACGGACACGGGCACTGATACACAAATTACCGCACGAGACAACAAGGTTAAAAGCTTGCCCCACGGCATATCCACAAACAATCATTTGCTATTTGAGGTTTGCTTAGAAAGCGCTTTCAAAACACTGCGATGACAACTGATGCCAAGTCAGCAGATGGTCAAAAGGCTGTGACTCGAAGATGTCAGGCTGAGAAGTATTTTTCTAGCCTCCTTGTTCAATAATCCACATTTTGTGTTAGCCCTCACCCCACAGACCCCGCCTTCCCTTACACAGCATCTGTGCACGGCTTGCAAGTGGCACTGTGAGTCAGTCCGCAGGCAAAATGACATTGTGTGTTGTACAAAGCACATGTTCATAATGTACTAACCCCACAGGCAGTGTGAACCCTACAGACAAGACAACAAAACACAAACAGCAGCAGCAATTGTCTTTCCGCCTTACTGCACCAGTTTGGCCTGCATCTGCAGCCGGAACAAATCGATGCAAATCGATATAAATACGTTTTTATTAACGCAGAATTGTGGGGCAAATGGTGGAAGAAAAAAAAATTAATTGAAAAAAACTTTAAGAAAATTAAATAGACCAAAAGTTAACTTCCATATGCAGGACTTTTTGTCCTGTAAAAAGTCTCATTTGTAAGTTAAAGACGAACCAAAGGTACTATGTCCACAGTGTGAAGATATATAAAAACCCCAACCCCAACCCTAACCCTAACCCTAAAGAAAACTACAAATTTACAAACATTCCCCTTAATCCTATTTAACCCAATCAAGACTCGAAAAGGCGTAGTGACCATTTAATTACATTCTATAAAAAGAAAGAAAGAAATAAAACAGACCATATTGTCATTTGCTAAACTGAGTGTTAGCTGAACCAGCTACATTATTCTGATGCTATCATTCGCCCGTTCACCATTCAGGTCTTTCAATGCATTTCAATATTCAATTGTGCCTTACCATCACCCTTCAGTCAGGTTGAATTCCTTAGCAAAAAGAAAAGTCAACATACTTCCAACAACTTCCCTGAAAACGCGCTGAACTAAAGAAGAATCAAAGCGACGGAACCATTCTAACGAAAGCACGGAGACACGCAGAGAAATTGAAAAGGAGGGGCCATGATTACACGTTAAATGCACTCACTCACCGATATACAAAGATGAGTCTTTCCTCCGCACATGGTCGTCGATGTAGGATACCCCCAGGGGCTGTACTGGAGTGGCCCCGATCCCCAGCAGGACCTGGGCCCCGATTAGCAGCAGGTACATCATGTTGGTGTTAGCCCTGTTCCCGCAGACAAAGCCGGGGTCCCGGGCGTCGGCCCTGGAGCCGTTGGAGCACACGTCCCGCCCCTCTTCAGCTCGCCAGGACTCCCCGGCCTCATATTTGTACTGGTGGGTGAGGAACTCTGGCAGGGCGGAGAGCAGGGCGCCCAGCGCCATTACAATGCCCCCACAGCCAATCAGCCGTGGACGGTGGGCCTTGGCCCCAAAGTAGCTGACGAACAGGATGAGGGCGAGATTCCCAATCTCGAAGCTGCTGGCGATCACCCCGACATCCGCGCTCTGCAAGTTGAACCGTCTCTCCAGGGTTGTCAGGACACTCACCTGCAATGGAACAGAACGACAGTCGCAGAACATATCCACGCCCCTATCTTCCAGAGATCTTCCAACAATTACTCAATTAGGTGATACTCATTCCATTGCTATTTGGGTTATCACTGTGTAACTCCCTCCAGAGATTTTGTTTTGTATCCAATTACGCATATAAGACATTACCTGAACTTCGTTGACAGACTCAAATGAAATGTTCTTAAACGATTATACGTTTTTTTTTTTTTTTTTTTAATCAATGAAGAGTCAATCAATTTAAAGGGTGAACGCATAATATTATTTCCCCAAATTTATAACATGGAGAATGACCCCCAAAAAACACCAATTAAAGGGAATCCGAAAGTAAAACGTAAACCGTTTTCTCATCGTTTGTGAATCCTAATAGATATGCGATTTACAGAGGCTGGCAGAAGCAGAAATTAACACTTCTATGGGTATGTGGTAAAAAAAGTAGTACGGTAACTGCGTCCGTATTCACTCTCCAGAGTCAATAAAACGGTGAAAGAACCAGCCGCCGTTACTGCTGCAGCTCTCCCTGGTCGGAGTGGGACGTCCAACTTTAAAGGTAATGGTTTTTAACAGACTGGAGCTGTTTGGAATTTGCTCCATCCATTTTCCTCTCTGTCCTTACAAGTTTCCCATATGAGGTGCATCCCAACAACAGGGTGCTGACCGGGGGTTGACCGGGGGTTGACCGGGTGCTGACTAAGTTAAGTAAGACCGTTTCCCACTTGTTTGCTGTATAATTAAAATAATTTTGGCAAACCCCATGTGGGATATGAGGGATCTTTTTTTCCTCAGAAAAGCCACTCGGACACTCGTTCAAAGCTGCCGGTGGCTTCACAGAGATGTCCAAACCAGTTCCATTCTAATCTGGTGGCTCAGACTGGAGGAACAACTTGTGCTTCACAGTGTCGGGTTGGTGTGATAGACTTCCAACTTTTTAAATATCGACTTGAGTATGCTCAAATGTAAATTGACTTTCCACAGCTGTTGCTTTGAAAGTTATTTGGTTTTCAATTCATAGTTTTACTATTGTTTATAGTTGTATCACCTGTAAGGGACTTGTATGTACAGGTCCTATACAAACATAAACATGGCAAATGTTGCTACACTGTTACGTATTGAGCACATCACATTCAGTAAAAATGAAACAAAGCAAACTTCTTTCAGCTCAGGTGGAGGAAACTGGCATCCACTAAGCAAGCATAAGTAACTCTGGGTTACAAGTGAGAATGGTGTAGTAGGATGTAGTTGGATGTAGTAAGACGTCCCTCTTTTCTTAACAAAAGCACTGTTTCAGCTGTGTCAATTAGGAATATTGGCCTCCAGGTAGAAGGTAATATGTTAGGCCGTTATTTTGACCAATAGCAGTGAAAAGCAGAATGGATAGCTAAAATAATGGATGTTTGTCTTAAATATGCTATAAAATGCTAAGAGTCTTCTACGGTCGTCAGAGTGGAGAGTATGGTGACTGAAAACCAGGGTTGCAGGAAAGGTAATGCATTTGTGCTCTGGAGCATGGCAAACCATAACTGCCAAAGATCAAGCAATAACTGTCTCACTAACTTGTTCCAAACACAACAACTACCTAATGCAAAACGACATTAAATACCTGGCAGTTGAGTAATAAAAACTCATCATGAAATATTCAAAGGAGTCAAACATCAAGTATAACACTTAAGGGCTACTGAGTCATAACATGTAAAATACAGTATATACTAATAGAGGGGGCAGAAGAAATTCCCTCCGGTTCCCCAGATAGAAAATACGCTTCACACTGGCAGATATGCATTAGAGTAATATTAAAATAATAAGGATTACAATAACATGAAAATGATGTTGTCGTCTAGAGTTACTTCATTTACGTTCTTATATTGTATCCATTTAAACTGTTGGTTTTAAGTGAAGCATTTCAAGATCCAAACCTGTCTCAGCGGTTTAACCACAGTGCTTCGATACGACAAAGTTCTGCTCGCACGTCCAGAGACGTACACAATAAATACACCAGGTTGGTGCTGTAATCACAGCCCACATTATTTCTGAGTAGCCCTCAAAACTTTTTCACTGTTCTCATACATTACAATTGAATGTAAATACATCAGATACAAAAAAATTAATCTGAGATTATTCAGGTATAAAAGAAAAAAAAGCCTTAAATATTTTTCATTTATCACGATGATAAGATGGACCTGTCTAGAATAAAAGAACTATGTGCTGTACTGCCATTTGGTGAACATTATTTTGGAAACTGAAGGCGAGATATGACATGAACCTAACCATCCTTCATATCATTTTGCAAGCCACGCCCTTCGTAAGACCCTTTCCACCCCCGCATTTACTATGAAACATCATCTTCCTTGTGGGCCGATCTAAGCGTTGTTCATCCATCTGGATTCAACCCCCATTGAGATCACTTTGATAACCCAGGCAAAGCAACCCTGATGTCAGCAGCTTTTTTTTTTTTAAAAGCGGCTTCCCTCATTGGGAGTTAATGGTGCAAAACTTAATGCCAGTGGAAGATATGAGCAAAACACATTTTGGAAGGAAAAGCCTCCATATCCATACTGTGTCTGCAGCAGGGTTTTCAACGCCCCTCATGTTGACATGTTTGATTTTAGATTGGAATCTCATTGGAATCTCCAGGCATGGCTACCTTTTAAAACGATATATCTCGCTTCCAGCAAAGTTGCTTGCACATCTCTGATTTGCCATTATCTAGAATTCTTCCACACCAGTGTCTTTATTCGTGACCTCATACCCATTTTTTTTTTTTTTTCACAGGACTATTCAATTTCCATGTCACCGTGTGTGGGATTGATTTTATCACCTTGAACCTGGCATGGACTCTCTGCGCAGCCTGTACTCTGTCCCACGCGGAACTCTGTCCCATGCCTGTGGTGGCATGGCTGAATTGGTTCTTGTTTTTATACCGTTTTTTTATACTTCAGGCTCCCTTCTCGTTCTCCAATTTGTTGGTGATCCGGGACAAACTGCGGCAGATTCACAGTTTACCACCAGCTGAAGGACGTGACGATTCATCTCCTAATGATTTCAAGGTCGCCGCCGCACATGTCCTATAGCATCGCAGATGTGCAGACATTGTATTGCAGACACTGCAGGCGCTAGGAATGCATAACCCTTTCGGATTCTAAGTATTACAGCTTTTTACAGAGCTAATTACAGAGTTACCCGTTTAAGGAACAGAGCTTCCTACTGTGAACCTATTCAATAGCAGCTCATCTTTCTACTATTATGTGATAATGATCTTGACTTCTCGTGTGTGCACGTGTACCCCAGCACCTCTACGTGACGAGTGAGCAAAGAAATTTCAGATTCTTATCATGGCCGGAGGTCAGGCGGATGTCCACCAAGAAGAACAGAAACATCATCATCTGCTGGGGTAAAGCACTCCTACTTCAGCCTTGGAAATTGCAGCAGGTCTGTGACATTACATCTGGTGGTCTTGTGAGATCGAGTGAGCTTCAAGTAAAGGGCCTATTTATTTCCTTACACGCCAGCCTAACCATCTTTGGCACATGACAATCAACCTTGTTTACACCTGAGGTACGACTGTCTCATTTTTGAATAAAAGATTCTGGTATATTTTTCAGTGTAACGGTGTGCATGTCTGGTTTGTTTTATCATAAATCTCAAACAGAACCAATCAGAGGCATGTGATTTCTTTGTTACTTTACTGCAAGCTTAACTTGTCTGGAAGTATTTAAACTGACAGCATGTACTTCCTTGTGTTACATCAACAAATGAGAATCAACCCTCTCATCGAACTTGTGAGTGAGTTTTATAGCATTGTGGAGAGGTAGCGTTTTTAAGAACACAGTACTTACATTTAGAACATCTTCCAGGTTTTCAACAGGGTAATGTTGGATCAAACTAGATTTGCTTATTGTGGATGTAGGCGCAACATTAATTCCAAATAGGCAGAATTTAGACTCCAAGGCTGACTGTTAGGCTGAAATTTTCCACCAGCGACCAAATCTGAAGAACCCCCTCCTCCCAGTCAAAGTCAAACTCACATACACACAGAAATAAGGAATCATGACACAGTCACGCGGTACTTGTAAGATGTACTGGGGAATCGTATTGTTATAAGAATTTTTTCACTTCTTTTATAAGCAAAGCCATACGTGACAAAATAAATGTCATGAACCCGTGTACGTCTGTGTTAATAAAAACCACTGTGAGGGTGACACAGAGCTTGAAACCAGGAAGAACTACTCTGCTCTTCTGTTGCTGACCACATCCTTCATACCTCAGTCACTAAATGGTAAGACACATGGTTCCTAATCAGTTTTTAACGTGCTAGGCCATACTGCTTCAGGGAAAAATCCTGGAACGTTCGTATTGTCTTCTTACAAAACTTGCCTCAGATGTGGTTTTCAGCTGATGTTTAGCAAAACTGTAAAGTTCCAAATTGTCTAGTCACAAATAATGGCACGGTAATGTGTGTTCTTCTATTAAACATGAAAAATAGAAATAAATGCAATATAATAAGAAAATATTTAAGTCTCCTTACGAAAATTACAGCACAAAATTTTAAAGAAAAAAAGGTAGGTAATGGACGGAGTTTCCCTGGAGACCATGACCGCTGGTTTTCTGGTATTGGTCAGAGCAGCTCTGAGAGTTTGCCACGGTCTATCAGGCCAAGGTCGGTTACGGCAGCCGAACCACCCTGCGGCTTGTCAGGGCAAAGCAGGTTAGGAATGCGCCAAAGTCTGTCAGCATGTCAGGACGGCGGTACCCAGAGTGACGTCCTTTCTCCATCACAGGGCTACCGCGGGGGGGGGGGGGGGGGGGGGGGGGGGGGGGGGGGGGGGGGGGGGGGGGGGGGGGGGGGGGGGGGGGGGGG